>JAHKKF010499864.1:0-15858 GCA_019740295.1 Labeo calbasu
GAGTCATTATTTAATGTTGGAACAAAATAAATGTTAATTGTCTATGCCATGTGTGGGTTTATTTAAATGCAGACAAAATTACTATATTTTTAGAAATATTTAATTACATATATTTAATAAATGAATTGAAATATTGAATAAAACTTACCTTATAACAGTAAATAAAATTTACTATTTTAAGGACAGCTGTGGGTTTATATTAAAAAAAAATATATAGACTTTATCTAAATGCTTTGAATAAATATAGTTTATACATTAAATAGAATTAAGTAATATTTACTTAATAATTTAACACATTTTAAGTCATAGTAATACATAGATTTTACTTGATTCTGGTAAGTGTGTTTTATTTAAAATTATAGCAGTAAATTTTACTTAAACATTGTTAGTGCAAATTGTTACGAGGATTTTATTAAGTAAATTTTACATGTTCTTTTTTTCAGTGTAGCTGAATATTCTATATTTTATATAAATTGTTATAAATTAAATCTGATGATTAAATCTAGTGACTTTTATCCTGCACAACCATCACTCTTCTACTATATTCAAATATATTCAGCTTGATACCATATTCAGTTAAGGTTAAACTTTTTGGGTTAAAATAACAGTTCTTAATTTACTTTCTCACAGGCCAAGTTTAAAAGCAACATAAATTCATTTTTTATTTATTAGGTCTTAATGTAATTGTACACTTCATGTTTGTGTTTCATTTGTAATACACTGAAAAAAAAAAAAAATAGATGGTTACCAACATTCTTCAGTGTTAAATATTTACCTTTATAATAATGACATCCTACTTACTCTTTAAGTACATCTAATGAAATATGTGTGCTAATTTATGCTAAAAGACTTGTTTTTGCTTGGTCATTATGGGGTAATATATAGCATTTTAGAGTAAGGCTGCAACATAACAAGCAAAAAACTAAAGGAGACTGAATAGTTTCCGAGAGCTCTGTATTTCTAAATTTAAAAAAAAAACAACATGTGGCCTTGCTTGTTTCCTTTTCACACTCGGCATGCCAGTTAAAATTAGTGACTCATGAAGCAGAATATCCGGCAGAGTGTTTTATAAAAGATCCCAACAACTGACACTGGACCCTCTACAGCTTTATGGATTTTTAGATTGGTGTGATGAAACGTGGAAAGACATGGAAGCTTTCATGCAGGGAACAAGCCTCTCACTGAATAAACTCAATTTCCACTAGTAATACAACAGGGACATGGCGCTAGCATCAGAGCTAATAAGAAAGCTAAGAAGTAATTTGTTCTTTCCCCAAGAGGTGAATATTCTCATACATTTTTTTTTCCTTATACTTGTTGGATACTCTTTAACATATAACCCCAGAAAAAAATCCCAGAAGTGATTATTTGTATGCTTACTAAAGAACTAGGAAAATGTCTTATGAAAGGTTTTATATTATATATATATATATATATATATATACACATACACACACACACACAAAAAGCATCATGTATTCTCCTTCAAGTATGCATTTATTTCTATTTATTCATCATTTGTTTATTTATCGGGCTTGTACCTGCAAAACTGAGCTGCCTTGTTGTGCTGATTATGTCTAGCTCTCGACTAATGTGCTTTCATGCTCCTATATGACAGTGAAAGCCATTAGCATGCTGCTATTCTGATGCGTTTAGAAAGTAAGGAACGACATTGATTTTTCCTCACCCACGTATTGGCTCCATAGTGACGCACGATGTTCTGCTAATGTATCAGTCATTATGGAGACTGAGGCGTATCACAGGAGACAGACAACACAGCTGACAGCACCAGTAAACACCGCAGCCAGAAATGATGAGCTTTAATTCACACTAACAGTCTTGGGCAGTCAGATATATTTAGCTTTATTTAAGCTCATTGTTTCTTATATTTCAACATTTGTTTTTCAGGACTTTGTGTTTATGTGCTGGATTTTGACTGCAGATATTTACTGAGTCTGAATGCAGTGTCCGTTGGATGGATGTCAACCTAAGCAGTGCAATACTGTAAGCAAGCCATGCAACAAAACTCAATCTCTGCCAACAAATTATGATTTTAAACTGTAGTTTCTGACATGGTTG
The DNA here is from genome assembly GCA_019740295.1 of Labeo calbasu. NCBI lineage: Eukaryota > Metazoa > Chordata > Actinopteri > Cypriniformes > Cyprinidae > Labeo > Labeo calbasu. The sequence continues at coordinate 2,080 of JAHKKF010499864.1, forward strand.
CAATGCGATGCTGTTGCATGCAGTTGTCTATACATATTAAACTGGGAATTAGTTACGGTTAGTGTTGTTTTTGGCGGCCTGTTTTAATTTTAGTTTTAGTCTTTGCGTGAAGCTGTCATTTTAGCTTCACTGTCATTTTAGTTTTTATTAATTTTAGTCACGTTCATACACTTTTTTTTAGTCTAGTCAAGATTCAGTCAACTAAAAGTCTGAGCATTTTAGTCTTATTTTAGTCAGAATTATCCATGACTATTTTCATCTAGTTTTAGTCGACGAAAACTGATGACATTTAGTCTAGTTTTAGTCAATGAAAATTGTATTTTAGTCTCTTTTTATTAATGCAATTCTATTTAACTCAGTCAATATATTGACCCAGCAATGTAGTACACATACACACACACACACACACACGTTAACCCACTTTACACTTTCTCACAAACAAATTTACACACACACGCTAGTCACTCATGTTTGTCTCAGTTGTTTTTAGCTACAGTGGCTAACGTTTAAAGCTAACGTTAAAATGAGATGCATTAACCACAGCCTCATGAGTTGGCATGAGCATTCTAAAATAGAAAGTAATGTTACGTTAATGTCTTGACTTACCTCAATTTCATTATGGAATGCCTTGAGATGTCTTTTAAGGCCCTTTCACATGGGATGCGGCAGTCGCGAGTGTCCAGTTCATTTTCAATGGGAGATATACGGAAAGCGGCAAACCGCGAGCGGCGCAGAGGCGGAGCGCAAGCGGTATTTGTGCACCCAAAATCCCGCCGCTTCCACGAGCATGGCGCTTCGCGGCATATTTTATCTTTTTGTGAGTGGCAGCGGTAGCCGCGTCGGCTTTAACCAATCGGTGAACAGATTATTAACAACCAATTATAGAACATTTGACTGAACAGTTAAAAGTGGAGGAGAAGATTGTTTTTTATGCTCTTAAGGCATTTCTTAAAAAAAAAAAATTAAAAAAATAATAATAATAATGACAATAATTAATGACAGGATGACACAAACACAGATTTCCGTTACGTTTTATTTAGTCTTTTTAATAAATACAATTATGACCTTGACAGTTGTAACTATGGCAACATCCGCCCGAGACCTCCTCGCATACACCGCCTCATTCTTTTTCTCCCAAAGATGAACCCCGGCTGGCCAGCCATCGGTCTCTTTCTCTGTGTCAGACTTAACTTTGTTTGTTGTCTAAATAATGCCGCGAGTGGGGCTTGAGGAAGTGACGTCGCCTGCGTCTGCGCAGTGCAACCTGATGCAGCCCACTTCAGAAATACTGCAAAACAGTAATAATAACACGACTAAACAAATGATAATGAAATAACGTTATAACATTTCGTTTCGTCTCGATCTGGTCAACGAAAATGAAGAGACATTTTAGCATAGTTTTTATTTTGTAAACCACATTTAGTCTTGTTTTTATTCATCAACAATATTGCATTATACATTTAATTATAGTCATCGTCACATGACCAGCATTTACGTTGCGTCTCGTCTCGTTTTCATCAAGTGATAAAGGTTCGTTGAAGACGATATTTCATTGATGAAAGCAACACTAGTTACGGTAAGATCTAAAAATGACAAAACTTCTCCTTTAAGTGAGATTCAAGTAAAGTCTATTAACTATTAGAAATGAGAGACCTGAAATGACATTGGCAGTTGATTGTACTTCCCAAATGACAAAAACTGTTTGCCCTGCAGTGTGCGTCATGACAGCCTAGATTAGACGGAAATGAAGTTGGCACCCTTTGGGAAGACAAAGGACGGTATCTGAATTAAACATGAACAGCCAACATTAAAACAATGCCATTTGAATTTATTCTATAAATGATTTATTTAATGTATGCATGGCAAATCTGTTTTATTTACAGATTTTAGGCAAGTTGCTTGTCATGTTTTCATCCAAATTCAGCCCTGTTTTCAAGAACTCATTTATTTATTTACTGTTTATTTATTTATTAAGTGACACTGTCTGCAATCATCATTACACCATCTGCGATTTGATGAGTAATGTCATAAAACTGAATATTAATATCCAACAGTTAACATCAACAAATGGATGAAATATGCTCATATGCTTACTGTCTCATAGTTTCATTTGAAGCGATAGCTTTTCATGTGACTTAACAGATCTGACTTTGTGATTTTAATCATTAGTTGTATATATTACATAAATACATAAATTTTATTTTTTGTTGTTGATGGCGTATTTTATGTATTATAGACACACTTCACCTGGATACTCTTGAGATTTGAACTGTATTGAAAGTACTTTGTTTGTTTGTTTGTTTATGCATTTATGGATTTGTGCATTTGTTTATCTACGACATTTGTATATGCAAGTGTAAATGCAAAATAGTCTCTGACATTTTTTTTTAAAGTGTATTTAAACTTTTGACTTTCAGTGCACAAAATTAATCTTCTCTATATGAAGCAGAAAGAGTGTTCCAGATCAATATGACTCCGTAAAGTGCAGATGGTGCAGTTATCATCTCTCAGTATGCAGCATCAACTGCTAATAAAATGATCCATGACACATTCAGAAACGATTGCCCCATTTTGACAAGGTATCAGAAAAAAAAAAAAAAAAAAGAGAGAGTCAGGATGTTCTGCTCGTTTTCTGAGTTAAAGAAAATCTTTGTTGGTATGACTGTGATTATTACAACATTAAGAATTCAGTGTACCCAACTCAATTCAGTACACATACAGTCTAGCAAATAAATAACAAAGGATAAAATAAATAACATCCTGTCAACTAAGATTTTTTCCATGGAGTGGGTAAAAGCAATACATTATTAGATACATGTCCTTTTAAACAAACAAACATACGAATTAATGGATGCATCCATTTTATAACAATAATAATGGGTCCAGTTTTCATTGGAGGGACCTTTCATACAAACCCAGTCTGTGACTGAGCAGCGAGGCAGCTGCCTTCGTATTTCGCCACAGTCTTAGGTGTCTCACTAATCTGACACACCACAATCAGGTCATGCTGCCTTTACTAATGAGTTGAGCTGAAACATTCATGTCATATTCAGTGTGCAGTACTGGGAGCAAAATTGAGGAACAGAGGAAATATGTGTTGTATGACAGCATTTACATGCATCATTTTCTGATTAAAGTTAAAGGAGAACTCCACTTCTTTACAAATAATTTACTCACCCCTTTGTCATCCAAGATGTTCATGTCTTTCTTTCTTTAGTCGTAAAGAAATTATGTTTTTTGAGGAAAACATTTCAGGATTTTTCTCCATATAATGGATTGATTGTGAACTTCCAAAATGCAGTTTAAATGCGGCTTCAAACGATCACAAATGCGGTTGTAAACGATCCCAGCTGAGAAAGAAGGGTCTTATCTAGCGTAACTTTATCGGTTATTTTAATAATAAAAAAAAATAATAATACGTCTCGTCTTGTTTTACTCATGACTGATTGTTTCATGATTGCAAAAATATTTATTCCAATTTTTTATTTATTTATTTTTTTACCTTTCACTGCAGTGTTACATACTGCCGATTACCTTTATTGAAACATGCACAGAATTGAATCTTTCACAGTAGATGCTCTGAATAAGGTGTTTACATGACATTAATGCAGGCATATGCCAGCTGTTTTATTCAGAAATATTCAGTTTTATTATCTGTTTATAGCAGACAGATTAACGCATTCCAGATTTCATTTAATACCAATTCTTGTTCAGGTAACAAACAAACAAACAAACAAGGTTAATGTACTGTGGTGTGGCATTATGCATAGTACATGCACAGCCAAATGGTGACACAAAATTATTATTAAAAAAAAAAAAAAGAAAAGAGAAGAAAAAGGCAAAAATACATGCACGCAATGTAAAATCAAGGTATTGGGCGAAACTGTGCGTTAAACTATTTATGACGTACACAATGCAAGATTAGACATTACATAACCAGTATGTTGACTGATTGAGTAATTGGTGTAAGCTTGTGGATGCAAATGTGTTCATTGTTAATCAGCAGTATTATTGAGCTGTAAAATACATCATTTAGCATTTTGATCTGTGCAGTTTCACAGCAATATGAGGCAACTAGTCAATAAGGGCAAAAAGTCAGCGGGCAGTCAGTCTCATGTGAATAATAAAGCCTGATGATTGCACTGCAGGACCAAGTTAAGCTTAGTTCAGCCAGGGAGGTGTATTATTAAACTTACTGTAGGTTGAACAAATGTAAGTGCATATTTTTATTACAGGTCATTATGATGGGATGCTGTTATTAAACTGGGGCTATGCCTACAGGCAATATTTAATGACTCCTATGTTTCCAAACCCAACCCAGCTAGAGCTAGGACAGTGGCATGGATTGAAATTGTCATTGTCCAGATAAAGAGTACATTTCTATGTGTCAAAAACCCTGGGGGTCAGCATTTGGATGGCCAGTTTTGGCAGTTAGTCTGTGCTGGGAGATATATTATGGAACAAATAGCCTGGTATTCTTGTATTCTGGTAGTGCAACGAGCCAGTCAGCTTACAGCAATAAAACGTTTTGCAAAGGTGGGCTCTTCTTGTCTAAAGTTGCAGGCATGTTTACCATTGCGTTATTGCAATAGGAATCTGTGAGACTGAAGTTGCTCACATGAATTTGGCACACTGACTATGAGAAAACTGCTTGTTTGAAAGGGACTTCTGTGTGAGCTGTGCTTTATGTAATCAATACTGCCATACTACTGAATACTATTAAACAACAACAACAACAACAACAATGGAAGCAATCACATATTTTGTGATGTTTTTATTGGTTAAAATGGGACTTGCATTGGTTTTAATACGGACTGTAATGGTCTACTGTGGGTCTATTGGTAATTGGTCACCTTATATTGGTGGCTTATTAAAATCACAAAATTCTAATGGAATATGCAAACCAAACCAATGAGAAAATGCCACATTGTAACAATGATTGTTTCAGAACTAAGCAAACAATCTCCAGGTCTGGCCATTCTAGATAAGACCAATGTTAATTTTGACAGCAAATTTTGATTTAGTCAAGGCAAGTCACCTTTATTTATTTAGCGCTTTTAACAATACAGATTGAGACAACGCGGCTGTACAGTGTTAACTAGGAAATAGTGCAACAATAATGCAAAAGGGCAACAGTAAACACTCGATTTTTCATCAGTTCAGTTCATCACTGAATTCAATGATGTCATCATTCAGCTCCTTTCAGTTCAAATAGTATATGATATCGCTTGAAATTAAGTGTCCCCAGCTAAGCAAGCCAGAGGCGACAGCGGCAAGGAACCAAAAGTCCACCAGTGACAGAATGGAGAAAAAAACCTTCATTGGTCTTCACTGGGGATCTGTCTCTGGGACTCATCTAGTTGACGTGGTCTCTGCTGACATTCAGGGCTGTAGAGGTCGTCTCTAGGTGCTGATCCAGCATCTGGGCTGGGTACGGACTGGATCCGGGGGACTACAGTGACCATCTGATCTGGATACAGACAGGATCTGGTGGTTACGTTGACCTCGGAAAAAGAAGGAAAAAGACTAGAATTAGCGTAGATGCCATTCTTCTTACAACTCTTCTTAGTCTTAGTCATAGAATTTTGACTAAAATGTCATTTAGTTATAGTCATATTTTATATACTCTTATGTGAATCTATCCTCCATAGTATGGCATACATCAAGCTGTTGTTGTTTAATTGTGGTGAACAAGCCCCCATTATATTTTTGTAAAGATTCCCTTATCGTATGATTATCTATATGTCACCTCCGTGATTCAGTGTGAAGATCTCCTTATCGTATGACTCTCCTTGTGATTCCCTTTTTTCCTAACCTCTTCTGTGTTAACATATGACCATTGTCTGGTTGTACACTCAGCATGTTACAAGTATACACCCTCCAAGTAACCCGTGTCACATGCCTTCCCCAGCTATGATACAGAAATAATAATATACACATTTAGAAATATAGAAACCTACTACATTATCAAACTCATTGTCTAGGTTTGATATTAAGGGTTTATCATGATAGACACAGATTTAACTGCTGTGACATGCAACATGCCTTTATATTAAAATGAAATGAAACCGCTTCTCATAAAGAAACAAGAACATGGTCTTGTTTTCAATGAAATGCCAATTATAGGCTAATTATGCATTCTTTATAACTTGTTTACTTTATTCTTTCAAGCAGACGTATTTATTTATATAAATATATTTAGATTCATCTTTATTAGAGCTACTGAAGTGATTCAGTCAAGGGCAGTAAGTGATTTTCTGTCTTTCTTTTGTTGCTTGATTAACATCCATGCCACAGACAATAGCAACTAAATTAGGTCGCTGTTTCTTTAAAATCGAATGCACGGTTGCAATGCACTGATACATGTCCGGTATTTTCCCAACTGTTTACGTTCACCTAAGACACAACTGGGTGTGTTTACATGAATACTTGTCAAAACAGACAATTCATCATCATTTGTGTGTATTTCTCCATTCATGAGATGCGAAAGAGTACTCGGGTGCTGTGTGAGAGGTGCTGCTTTGGTGTCTGCGCTCAGAAAACCGGACCGAATTGAGCCCACCTGGCACCAGACGTCATTTGGACACTGTTTTTTGGGCTAAATCAAGTCAGCCCGTCATGGCCTTCTGTTAGCCCAAAAATCGACATTTAAAATTGAGTTTTGTTTGGTCTGTCAGATTTAGTCCAAATTTAGTCCATAAATAGATGTTGAAAGCTCAGACTCTGATACGGTTCAAATGTACGCATCTAACCTCCTAACCACGCAGCAGATTCATTCAGAATGAATCACTTCCTAAACCGTTCCTCCCTAACATTTCCATCTCGTTTTTATTAGTTGAGGAAAATATGAATAGATTTTCGTCATAGTTCTCATCATTCAAAATGAGTTTTTGTTTAGTTATCGTCTCGTTTTCATCTGTGAGAAAATGATGATGTGTTGCTGATCACAGTTTTGAGTCTTGATCTGTATGCCATTTTTAATCAACATGGGAATGTGCAATTATCTCAAGTCAATCCAGCTATTCTCATCAAATTTGCATGTGTGTTCAATTAGCAAGATAGGGATTGGCAAAATTAGAAGATCTTGCATAATTCATTTGAATTCCACATTGTTAAGCAATGTACAAAGAAGAGGAGAAAGGTTAGGATTGTTTGTTTTGTTATGTATCTACAATGCTGACCTATTTTGAAGAAAGTGCTGGAGCAATCTGAGGTGAATTTGTACTTTCACTCTGAACTATTTGATGAAAGCTAGTGCTGGATTAGATTGCTGTTTTGTGTCGTGTTTTGTATATTGTGTTATGTTACAAATCTGGTCTGTTCTGGGTTTTTTCTGGGTCAGGAAAGATCATCTTCTACTCACCGCTCTAACTATTAGCAGCTCTCTTTCACTCTCTTTTAATTGATTTTTTGTTAAAGTCCCTTGGTGAGCAGCCCCTTTGAAATGACCTTTTGCAAATTGGATGTGACTGGGAAAATGTTGCTTGTCAAAATCTGTAGACCTTTCTCAGATGGAAAGATAGCGAGAGGGAGAATTTTGAAACATTCTTTATTACAATATGTCCAAAAAAAGACATTTAGGCCATTTTACAAAGAGAAATTGTGGAGGGCAATAATGAATCCCATCCAGTCTAGGAGACGAGGTCAGACTGGGCAAAGGGTCTTTGGAATTGGGGCTGCACACCACATCCACAGTAATCCATCAGCATCTTTGTCTCCACAGCTGTCAGCCTGCCATTTCACCAACCGATGGGCAACTGAACAGATGCAAGAAGATCCCTCGAGATGCAAGACTTCCTTTGTGTTATAAAAGTCTGTCAGGAAGCAAATGTCTTAGAGCGGTAAATCTGGAGTCGAGCAATAACCTAATGAAGGGAAGGCATGACTGTTATAGGCTAAGCTGTATCCAGAGAAGCTGTGTCCCATAAGTATAAGACTCAAGTATCAACTGAATGGAGCATGTCCTCGACAAAGTTTGAAAAATGAAATGACTGAATGAATGATGAATTCAAGTTAAATTCAAATTCAAGTTATGGAAAAAGAAAACACCTTCAACCTTCAAAAAGCTGAAAGGTCAACAAAATGGTATCTGTGAATGAATACTTGAACAAATAAACAAGCAAACAAACAAACAATTTTCATTGATATTGTATTTTTTGATATTTGGTTTTGTGTTATTCATTCATTCATTCATTCATTCATTCATTCATTTTCTTTCTATCTATCTATCTATCTATCTATCTATCTATCTATCTATCTATCTATCTATCTATCTATCACAACAAAAGTATTAGAAGCAAACCAAAATTTAAAATTCGGATTATCTATTTACACTAAGTGCAAGTAACCTGCCTTGCTGGCAGAAGTTATTTACACTAAATCTTTTTTCACATCACATATCCATTCAGAAAGGCATTTATTTTCAATAAAATGAAATAAATAATTGAAAAGTTGAAAATAAAGTGCCTCACTGGTGTTTATCAGTTAGGGTTAGGGGTTGGTGATGGCGGCATCCATCATCCATCCATAATTTTAATAAAACGAGAATTTACATTCTCACATTATAATTGCATACTGTTTTATAATGTACAACAATACTGAGGTGCAAATATCTGCCAGTTGCACTAAATAATATAAATAGCATGTAACAAATATTTTTGCAAAGAAAATCCTGCTATTTTTACAGTGTAAGTAGTATATCGCTTTTTGCACTTAGCATCTATCGTTAAGAAAATGTGCAATTTTTTACTTAGTGCTGCTGCCTTTAAAAATCCCTTCAGTCAATCTCTTTCAGTTTTACCAATTTTACAATAGTCATTGTTTGCAGGAACTACAGTCAATGGCCAAAAATATCGACACCCTTGCAATTCTGACAGAAAATGCAGCACTTCACTCAGAAAATTGTTCCAATTGCAAATGGTATTCACATGTGTATTGTTTTTGTTTGCACTGCAACAACACACACACACACACACACAAAAAAAACAGAAGACAAAAGTCAAACTTGATAAAATTTCATGCAGAACTCAAAAATGGACTGGACAAAATTATTGGCACCTTGTCAAAAGTGTAAGAAATAATTGCTTTTCAAGCATGTGATGTTCCTGTAATTTGTATTTAGACACACCTGTGGTTTGTAACAGGTGTGGGCAATATAGTAATCACACTTGCAACCAGTTAAAATGGAGAAAAGTTGACTCAACCTTTGTGTTGTGTGTCACACTGAACACGGAGAAAAGAAAGAAGTAAAAAGAGTTGTCTGTGGTTTGAGAGAAAAAAAAAATGTGGAAATCTCAAGGCTGCAAGTCCATCTCCAGAGATCTTAATGTCCCCGTGCCCACTGTGCGCAATATCATCAATAGTTTTACAGCCCATGGCACTGTAGCTAACCTCCCTGGACGTGGACGGATGAGCAAAATTAATGAAAAATTACAACAAAGGATTGTTCGAATGGTGCATAAAGAACTCAGATTAATTTACAAACATATTCAAGCTGATCTGCAGACACGGGGTACAACAGTGTCAGCTCACACAATCTGTCGAAAAGGGACGCTATGGTAGGAGACCCAGGAGGACACCACTGCTGACACAAAGGCATAAAAAAAGCAAGACTGGAGTTTACCAAAACGTATGTGACAAAACCACAATTCTTCTGGGAGAACGTACTGTGGACAGATGAGACAAAAGTAGAGCTTTTGGACATAATGGCACTGTTTACAGAAAAAAGAAATGAGGCCTTCAGAGAAAAGAACACAGTCCTTACAGTCAAACATGGTGAAGGTTCAAAGATGTTTTGGGATTGCTTTGCTGCTTCTGGCACTGGATGCCTTGACTGTGTGAATGGTATCATGAAATCTGATGATTACCAAAGAATTCTGGGCGTCTCCACCAGAGGTCATGGGTCTTCCAGCAGAACAATAACCCAAAACACACTTCAGCACTCAGAAATGGGTACAAAAAAAGCGCTGGAGAGTTCTGAAATGGCCAGCAAAGAGTCCAGATCTGAATCCCATAGAACACCTGTGGAAAACAGAAGCTGGGAGAAGGCATCCTTCAAATCTGAATGACCTGGAGCATTTTTCAAAAGAACAGTGGTCCAAAACTCCAGTAGAGAGGTGTAAGAAACTTTTCCAAAGGGGGTGCTACCAAATATTAAGTTAAGGGTGCCAATAATTTTGTCCAGTGCATTTTTTGGGTTCTGTGTGGAATTGTATCAGATTTGACTTTTCTTCTGTTAGGGTTTTTTTTTTTTTTTTTTTTTTTTTTTTTGTGTGTATGTGTGTTGTGTGTTGTTCCAATGCAAACAAACAAACAATAAATAAATAAATAAATAAATAAATAAATAAACATATGAGTACCAAAAGCAATTTTCTGAGAGAAGGGTTGCATTTTCTGACAGAATTGCAAGGGTGCCGATATTTTTGGCCATAATTGTATAATAAAAGTTAGTGTCATAAAATACCTTTATATATAAAATTCTTTGTGACTTCTCTTACACTGTAAAACAGAATTTATTTTGTTGCAAACTGTGTTGACATTTATTCAGAAAAAAAAAGCCACCTGTTCTGACTCTCAAGGCATTCAGCAATGATAATAAAAATCGTGGCTTTGCAATAATGCCAAAGTGAGCTTTTGGCATCCGTATAGTGACTCACAAAATATGCTGAATTTATTTGATGCCGAGGGAAAAAAAAGTGCCTTGCATTTGCTGTTCTACAAGTCAGGTACCCACTTTGATAAACCTTAATGAATAACCTTTGAGGTCACAGGTTGATGCCAGCAAGTTCCTTCTGCTCACTAAAAACCCAGTGTGTGACTGCAGAGGATCATGCGGCCACTCACAATGAATGCAAACCTGCAGTCAGCCGCAAGCCCCAAACAGTCTGGTTTGACCCAGACAGAAAGCGCAGGGTCAGAAGCGATCAAACTCACTGCTGCAGCTTGTGAGTGTGCAAATCCTGTTTACATGCTAATGGAGAATCGGTCCAACCATTCAGAGAGCCGTAACCAGGGACATGAGCAAAACAAGTCTAAATACAACTCTCAGAGAGACGAACGGGTGTTTCACTGGCACTTTTTAAACGGTTATTGATTACAGATGCATTTAGTCTGAGGAAAAACATTTGTGCTTCTAAATTGGAAATGATTAGGAAGTATATTCCAAAAATGTTCTATAATAATACAAAATAAAATAATGGATGTATTTCTTTTCAGTGCTAATTAAAGTCAAAATAAATACCACATCCAGCAGCATCACATACAGCCAAAGGTAGATTCTACTTCAACTAGTGAAATGTGAACCATTAAAGAAGGATTTCTCAAGGAGGATTAACTTATTGATCGAGTGAGTCTGAGACTCAGAAAGGAATACTTATCGGACCACAGAAAATCTTCTTGAAGGAATAGTTCGGAATGAGTTCCACCAGACTTTAGAAACATCAGCAACACAAGACGAAGGCCTGCTCTGAAACTATAGGTTTCTGAAGACTATAGATTCAAACATTTACGATTCGTTTTTATGCAGTGAACTGGAAGCTATGTTCTTCTGGTCTTCCCACAGATCTGACCCACAGACCCGGTCTGGAAGCCTATCTGTGTGTGTGGGATATAAACTTCTTTGGCCTGCTAATATTGTGATAAGCCTTTAGAAGTGATGCCAGTTGGAAGATAAACTGCAGAGACCATCTGCTTATGGACTCATTCAGGAGAAGCGAATCATACAGCGTGAGATGACAAAGACTGTGATGTGTGAGTGAGAGCAAAAGAAATCTCAGCAAATGACAGTGAGTGGGTGTCATGCTTTGAAACTCTTTTGACGATACGTGTTAACGTCTGCCCACAAGCTCCGTGGGGTGGCTCTTCACAATTCTTTGACGTATTCTCTCTTGTTTGAGGAGGGAAAATGACAAAAAGAACAAGATACTGTAGGGATTGAATGTGTTAAAGACTAATCTTGAGCTAGAGCTGCTCTATGACGCCAGGGTATTTATGCAGCAATTGTGAGGCAACAGAACATACAGTGTTACATCAAATGCATTAACCAGGGCTGCATGATTTGGTATGTATAAATACAAAAATTTAAATAAACAACAACAACAACAACAACAACAAAAAGTCTTCACAAATGAGATCAGATTAGATCTGAATAGATTCAGGCACAGAAAATGGGAAAATGTCATTAGTGAGGCAAAATGACAACAAATATTTTCATATCAGTATAATGATTTGTGCACTTAAAAAAAAAAAAAGTTGTTTCAACTTAAAATAATTTGTTACCCTGCCAACTTAAAATTTTTAGTCAACAAAAATATTCCGGTTGTGACTTAAATTAACATTAAGTAACTTAAAGTGTCAAGCTGACTAAACTAAAAATAAAATAGGTTAGCAGGGTAACAATTTTTTTTTTTTTAAATTGTTATATTATTTTAAGTTGAAACAACTTTTTGAAAGATTTTTTTACAGTGTGCCAGGGTTTGCCAGTGAAATAAAGAACAATAAAACACATGTGTAAATATATATTTTAATGTATAAAAATATTTACAAAATTTCTAAATATTTGTGTGAGTAATATACATGCACACATGAAAAAGAAACAAAGAAATAAACATTTAGCTGTTAGCTAACATGAACACACTAAACGGACCAGTAAACAGAGAGTTTAGAAAACTAAATGACTCTGACTAGCAGAAACACAAACATCTAGCCTCTAAGCTTGTGTGTGTGATATATGAATCCTGAATGCTGAATCCTGCATGTGTTTTAATTTTATTTTGATTAATTGTGCAATTCTAGGATTTAAAGATTTCCGAACAGAAAACAATTTAAACCGAGACTAGTTTGAGTCTGCGTTTTGCTGACCCATTGCTCCTTTCGAAACACTTTTGGCTTTGTTTGTTTGTTGTTTTATGGCATCAGTGGTGTAAAGTGCTAGAGTTTCCTGTTTTGTGTCAACATTATTTCAGCTGATTAAGAATCTGTGAGTCCCGGTGCACTTTGAAAACATTAAAGTTAGATCTGTTCGCAGCTCTTGGCTCAGGTTTAGCCAGAGTGATCTATGAGGCCTGCCGGCGTCTGTGACATCGTGTCCCGAGCTGTAATTTTCCAGGTTCTCTGGGGACGCATTACACAGATATAATTACCAGCTTGAAGACGCGCACTACCGTTTGTACCTATGCTAAGCATTCATCACGCTGCCATGTGCCCGTGGGCTCCGTTGACGTCCCGCGGCTGCGGGAAGCATGCAGCGTTAGTAATGGGATTGAGCTGCTTGACAGAGGTTGGGTTCATAATTCCTCGCCCCACTGCATCCGGTCTGATGTTTTGTGAACCTTGCCTCTTTTATTTAGCTCAAGGCTGGATGCCACACTTTAGCATTTAATCTTTTTGCTGCTGATGATTTTATACGGGTGTTTGGCAGACCGTCCGGTTCAATGACGGGTCATTCCCAACAATGTGTCATCTTATGTTACCTTTTGAATGACCTAGCTTTTAGAAAATGGATTATGCTTCTGGTGAAATTTAAGCATTTCTATAAACGTATGGACTGTGGTCAAATTCACTGTGGCGCTTCACTGGATTTAGCTATACTACTGTAAAAAGGAATTTGTTTACATGAGAGTGTCAGTTTAAATGTGGCTTTACTTTTTTTTTTTTTAAACAGAAGCAAAGGTAATAACTGTACTATTGTTCCCCTTCAGGAACTCGAGCTGCGTCCATAGAACGCTTTGGGAACGCCCTTGGCGGACGACGCTCTGAAAGAATGTGTAATCGAACCAATGA
>JAHKKF010499867.1:0-13568 GCA_019740295.1 Labeo calbasu
AGAAACTTAAAACCAAAGTTTGAGTGTTTTGCAAAATGTTTATTGCGGCGTGACGTCATCGCGACGACGTGTGTTTTTACCTTGAAGCTGAGCGGAAAGAGACTCCTGGTGCTGCTGGTATTTCACGGCCATCTCTTCTGTCCTTTTCAGCTGTTTGTGCATCTCGTAAGAAAACATCCCACCATATATCATCCCGAACACCACCGTTACCAGTAAGAGAGACTGGAAAATCTTCCTCTGCTTCCTGGAGCACACGCCGTTGCCCATGTTTCCTCCTCCTCTCCTGGATTCCACAGAAACTTTCCAGGGAATAACTTTCTCTTCACTCTTCGATACAAAAACAGCTCCGTCCTCTCTGAGATTCCTCATGAAACATTATATTTGTGGACAGTTGCTCGTACGACTTATGTATCTGAATTGTTTACAAAAGTCTCACGCTTTGCCAAGTTTTCCAAAGACATTCAACAGATTTAAAAAGTGACGAATACGGTCCTAGTCGGTCCTCGTGCTTAGTCGAAGCTCTGTTAAGTTTCTTACATAATGAAAAACAGTCTTTTTACTAATTATTTGAAGTTTGCAGCGGCCTAATCACACCTTTCGTTACGTGTCACCTAGCGCTGCAGCAGCTCATCCAGCGATGAAGCTGAAGGAAATCCCGCCCCTTAGAAACAGTCGATGGCTAGGATTGGTCGAGGTTCCTGTCAATCAAAAAAAAAAGATTCGCTGTGATGGGAGGGGCGTGTGTCTAAGAATGTCTCGAAAAATTCCAGAATAGACAAAGAAATTCATTATTTAAAAAAAAAAAAAAATTTGTTTTTTAAAAGTGAAAACAAGTTTTAATGACATTGAGCACACTACCGCTTAAAACTTTAATAAATTAATACTTTGATTTGGCAGGGAGGCATTAAAGTGTTACAAAAATTTGTTTCAAATGAATGCAGTTCTTTTTACTTTTTTATTCATCAAAGAATTCACAGGGCCCCTAAAATGCATCAGAGTTTCCATAAAAAAAATCTGTCTTTACCATCACAGTACAAAATTACATTTTAAAATATATATATTTAAAAACTGTTATTTAAAATATGTGTGTGACAATATTACTGGGTTTACTGTATTTTAATTGAATAAATAAATAATAATAAAATAAAATAATAAATGTTAACTGTTGTGAACATAAGAGATTTCTTTCAAAAACAAAAATTCTAAATTAATATTATATTTATAATATTAATATTACTGTATATTGTATTATATTTAATATATATATATATATATAGGTTGCAAGGCAACAGAACAAATGGATGATAATGAAAATGCTTTTACAGCCCTTTACAACAGGTTTTTGATCATGTAATTTTTTTTCTTTTTTGATCTTTTTGATCTCTTTTGATCTTTTCTAAACCTGTAAAATCATGCTTAGTCGCAGAAGACACTGAAAGTGTTATTCACAATCAATAAAACAACGCTTTGACTGTTTAGACAAACGCAGCAGGAGTCAAATTTGCCAGGGATGTTCTGCATTACACAAAACCCTTTTGTTCACTTCAACTGTTTCTTATTAATCATTTTGAAAACAATGAAAAAATCTAGTTCTTTGTTAAATTCTCTCACACTCTTTTCCTATTGCATAGGAAATGTAATGATAGGCACCTAAAGCTACTGTTTCTTTGAGTAAACAAGTCTATTAAAAGGCAATTGGCTCTTTTAATTCAAAGGCAGCTTAACAAAATCACCATATTGAGCATTAGGATAATAAATCAGCGCTGACTCATGTGGGAGAGAAGCCAAGATTCCTCTATAATAAACCTCATGTTGCTGAAGGGCTGCATCCTGCCCTTCATTTAAAGGAAGGGCTGATCTAAAAGTGTTTTTACAAACCTGTGTGACTTGCTTTGTCTTCCAGTGGTCATAAAAAGAGATGTTAGTGTCTGACTTTGCCTCACTGAAGGTAATTAAGACTGTCAATCTGCTTAATATCTTTTGTACTACATGCAAAAAAGAAAGCACACAGGTTTAGAATGACATAAGGATGAGTTAACGATGGCCTAATTTTTATTTTTGTCAGATGGTAGTGATTCTCGATCTAAAATATCGTCTGAAAATCTTCTGGTATCATGTTTGAGGAATGTGAATTTCCTCTTGATTGGAATGCAGACCTCAAAAATCATTTTTAAACTGTATTTTAATCTTGTTGTAAAGTAAGAAAAAAAATTCTGCATGTATTAATTAATTGTGACCCTGGACTACAAAACCAGTCATAAGGGTCAATTTTTTGGAGATTTATACATCATCTGAAACCTGAATAAATAAGCTTTCCATCAATGTATGGTTGGAGATTCAACTATTTGAAAATTTGGAATCTGAGGTTGCAAAAAAATCTAAATATTGGGAAAATCGCCTTTAAAGTTGTTCAAATGAAGTTCTTAGCAATGCATATTACTAATCAAAAAATAAGTTTTGATATATTTACGTTAGAAAATGTACAAAATATCTTCATGGAACATGATCTTTATCTAATATTAATTACTGATTTTGTTTTTTGTTAGCCATAAATAAGATTGCATCATGTTCTCATAAGGAAGTCAATACTAATATAGTAACCAGATAAAAATAATCCATATATGTTGCTTTTCAGAGAAGCTGATTCCTGTCATTCATCACATGCTTGTCTTCAGCTGGTGGAGCAACTCAGACAATAACTTAGAAACAGAAAGTATCCACCCATTTCTGAGTATATGGCATTGCACACCGTGCGATTTCATCAGACACAATGGCACACGTCGCGATGCTGCTGCTGATCAGCCTGGCTCTCGCTCTGGGACCAGCCGTAGGTTTCTATGGGGGTTCCATGATGTTCACGCCTGGAAACAGATTTCCAGATGGATCAGTGGAGGTAAATACAGTTTTAGAACTTCACTGTAATTTGTTATTTCTGTCTGTTGCTGTCATACAAGTATGTAAAAGCTTCTAATCTAAACTTATCTGACGTTTCTCAGCTTGTTGTGGTGATAAGGAATATTATTTTATTATTATAATTTTTTATATATATTATAGTATTTATTAATCTTTTAAATTAGCTATATATGTATATATATATATACATATATATATATACATATAAAATTTCAGTAGAAATTTTAGTCATTTTATTTTCAATTAGCTGCCAAAGCAGCAATTCCAATTTTCTTTAAATTGTTTTTTTTATGTTTTCATTTAATATTTATATTTTATTTAATCTTTACTTTAATTACTGAAAGCGTTGTTAATAGTTTTAGTTAATAATACCAACTATTGATGCTATCATTGCTATAATTAGTTTTATTTTTTATTATACAATTAAAATACAGTTTTTAATTATATAATTACAGTGTTTGTTTTTCATCAAGACTTAACAAAAATAAACCTTTCCTGATTTAAAAAAAATAAATAAATCATATAAAACGTGACAACTAGCCCCGGTCTTCTCTATGTGTTTTTGGCAGGTGCACTTTTACTACAGAGAGTCCAGCAGGGGGCCCTGTGGTTCTCAGGTTGGCTGGACCTGCAAGAGTGGATTGTGTGGCAACCTCACTAAATCCGAACCTGTGGTGACAGACAGCACATCTGAAAATCTGTGGTGCCAGTCAGAGACTCACATGGCCACCAATGTCACTAGTAATGGTCTATTCACTCTGAGGTAATTCTGATGCTGTTTTTATATAACAGAACTAAACTACACAAATTTCACATAATAAATACAAGTATAATTAAAAATCCCCCTCAAAACCACCAAATGCACATACTATTGACCTTAAAAGCTAATTAAGTTATAGGATTGTCTGACAGTCTGTAGTTAATGCATAACATGAACTATATTCTCATGCATTTAAACACATAAAAATGACACAATACACATGCGTATGCAAATATGTCTTTCAGTTCCTCTGGTTGCTGCTGGGAGGCTAATGTTAATGGCGTCGGTGGATGGAAACTTCACACTCAAGTCAACACTGGCCAACGATCTGACACTCAGTCTCCAAACAGATCCCCTGTTTCGGCAGCAATTCCAAACATAAGGTGTGTGCTTTTTAAAATGATGTGTTTATACATATGTTTTACATTTGCATTTTACATTTGCATCCACCTTCGTAAATAAATAATGCATTTTGCGCCGTCTTTTTGACAATACACAGGATTCCTCAGAACTGCTTCCAGAGCATTCATTTGCTGGCACACGATCCAGATGACGATGTTGTGAGATGCAGGTTTAATGACGCCAACTGCACAGATTGTCATCACCATCCAAACATTCATCTTCAAGAGGTAACTTGAAGAAAAACTTCAAATTGGAAGGGCAAATGCTAAGATTTTTAAAAAATGATAAAATGTTGGTTTATTGTTTTTTGTAGGACTCATGCACTTTACACAGAGAAGGTTCTCTGGACCTGGGTGTGCATGTGTTTGAGCTCATGCTGGAAGATTATCCTGTTTCAAACATAACTGTGACTGACGATAATGGGGTCAAAAATGCACTCAACAACGGCAGTAACCCATCCGCTCTCAGTCAAGTGCCTCTGCAGTTTGCAGTGGAAAGTGAGTGGGAATCGCATTATCTGCTATGTGTCAAACAAAGACTCTCCCTCATGCAATTAAATAACTTAGTAAATTTGTGTGTAGCTTTTTAGAAGAAATCACAAAAAATGAAACTCAAATTAAGTAAAAAATGTAGAAATAGTAAGAGCAATATCTTTCTTTTTCTATAAACTTACAAAGTCTCACAAATTAATTGAAAGGAATATCATAAGTATTAATGTGGCAAAGTACAATGAAAATCTAGTATGTTTTTAAAAAAAAAATTACAAAGCAAGTTAAAAAAATAGATTTAAAGGCAAAAATTTGAAGTATACAAATTGAAATTGTTTTTTTTTTGGTAAAATGTACTTCAATAATTGTTTTTTCTCCAACTTCAAAAAATCATTTTACAGTATAAGAAATATTCACAGCAATAAATTTAAACTGTTTTATAAAAACCCTAATGCAGTCATCACAAATAACTCTAAACTGTAACTGTAAAAGTTGCTCAAGTCCATGCAGAAAATACTTTTTTATACTTAAATAAAGAAAATGGAAGTCAAAAGTGCATGGGAAAGAGCGTAAACTAGACATATTGTAGAGCTACAGTATAATTCCACCGATATTCAAGACATCGATTGCCTTCAGAAAAACAATAGACATTCGTTTGTGTTTAATTGACCTGAACAACCAGTTCTGTCATTTGACATGCAAGAGTCAAAACAATGCAAGACATGTCTAAAGAAAAATTGTAGATGAACAGGTTCTGTGGTGAATTAGCAGACCATGCAGTTGAAAGTAGAAGTGAACTACTCAGTACAGTCTGTTCAAGGTAAAACTAGTGCTATTACAAAAAAAACAAACAAACGAAAAAAAAAAATGCTTAGTTGTTTCAACCCAACTTTGGGCTCAAATATGAACTAACCCAACTTTTGGGTTAAAAATTTAATTGAAAAAAATAACTCAAAAGTATGTTTAGTCTATATTTGACCCAAAGTTGGGTTGAAACAACCCAGCATTTTTAAAATAAACAATCCAAAACGGGGTTTTTGCAGCGTTTTTTTTTTTTTCTGTTCTCCAAAGAACCTTTCAGTGAACAGTTCTCAAAAGAACCATTTTTTTTTCTTAGTGCAAAGAGCATTTTAATAATCTAAAGTGCCTTTTCCACTATAAAGAACCTTTTGTTCATTGAAAAGTTTCCATGGATTCCATCGAATGTTCTTCATTTACCACAGATGCCAATAAAGTACCTTTATTTTTAAAAAATGTATGGAACACGTTTACTTTAGGTTTGTTGTGGTCATTATAAAAAACTGATACTGCGTTCATGCATTTCTTTGTATTTAAACACAATGTACATCATCTTGCAGTTCTCCCACCATCTCAGGGTTGTGTACCAAGCGTGAACAAACCAAGTTTCTTGACACCAACTCCTGTACATGGAGATGTGCATCATGCTGCTGTGGGAGAAGCGCATGAGATCATCCTCCAAGCACAGATCTCAGACAGCAGGTCTGAATAATGCTTTGTGTTAACACTAGATTCACAATATTTCTCCTAGATATGTTAAACCAGTGTTTCATTATCTGCAACCTGCAGATTTGCATTTTGCTTACTGGTGGCATAATAGATTTTAAAAGTGGTGTGATTTTGATGAACAGATGAGAACTGCATTCCTTTTTTAGCCAGTGGATCAAGCAGGAAATAATCTCTTGACATGCTCAATTTACCATGTTTGCTAGATCAGGTTTTACTTGTGTTAATGTTATCTGATCTTTCTGTTCCTCCTGTCTGTGTAGCATCACTGACTTCCAGGTCAGTGGCCCTTTTAATATGTCTAAGACCCTGAAAAGTGAGAGCAACGGGGTTATGGTGGCAACGCTGACCTGGACTCCACAGGAGACGGATCTGTACCGTCGTGTACCTGTGTGTTTCGCAGCAGACACACCTCACAGGTAAAATGGGGCCTGTGTTTATGTTCACTGGTTATTTATGTTGTCTGCATAATTTCTTAAGAGTTCTTATCTGTCTTTATCAGTCAGTCGGAAATGAGGTGCATCATTGTGACTGTGGCAAAAACAAGAGTGCTTTCAGGTAAATACAATAGCAGAAACATCTTTTATGTAAATATCTAAATACAGACGCAAATGCTTAGAAAATACTTGAAATTTCGTTTTTCGAAGTTAATGAATCATTTGCGCGTTCGCGCCCAATGATTCATTTCATTCACTTAAGTTTCTTACTTTTGTAACACGTGACTGCCGAACGTTCATTCAGTTCGTTCTCTAATATGTTAAAATGATGGATGACGCAATATAATGGCGTAAGCTATTGGCTGCTTTGTTATAATTTGTGGAGAAAACAGTGCTTTAACGTTCTTTCTAGAGTGCTTTACTTATTTTTTTAGACACGCAAATGTAGCCTTATAAAGTATAAAATGACTCGGTCGTCAATGACTCGATCTCAACGATTCGAATGAATCGGTTGATTGAATGATTCAGTCGAACTCGCTCATAAAACGCAAATAAAGTCACTTATCGCCACCCACTGACGATGCAAATTACAGAAAGAGCCACTGAATGATTCAGTGAACGAATCTGTGGAGAAAACGATGCTTTAACGTTCTTTCTAGAGTGCTTTACTTATTTTTAGACACGCAAATGTAGCCTTATAAAGTATAAAATGTATAAAGTACAAAATGACTCGGTCGTCAATAACGTTGAGATTCTAATGATCGAATGATTCTGTCGAACTCGCTCATAAAACACAAATATATTCACTTATCGCCATACTGACGATGTAAATTACAGAAAGAGCCACTGAACGATTCAGTGAATGAATCTTTTTGGTGAGTCACTTCGGATAAATCGAATCACCTAAATTTACTAGCAAATGCTTACCAGTTGAACGGACTTTATTTTTACGTGTTAACAAATCAAAGTACTCAAAGGAGTTCCCTTCACATGTATTAAAAAAACAGGTGTGTTATTTTTCAGTTAGTAAGATTTAGTTTAGAGGGTTTGCATTTACCTCACATTTTGGTCAGCTATGCACGGCCATATTGGCTATACTCGGATGTAAACAAACGCATGTGTTGCATGGTTAATGTACTACTGAATAATATGTTGTTCTGCTACTTTATGCTTTCCAACCACAGAAAAACATGCAGAAGCTGCTCAATCATATAGAGAATGACTTAGTAAGCAGGAATGGGAGTAATATTTAGACAAACTAAAGGTGGTAAAGATGCCTACGAGCAGTATTAATTAAGATATTAGCATAATATTTCACCTACCTGCCCGGAAATAATAAGAACAAACACGAATGTTGTCAAAATTCTTGTCCTGGAAATCCTGGTTCAGTTTGGCCAACCACAACTGCCTTTTATTCCTCAGACAGTTTTTTTGCACTCTTCTCCTTGATTTGTTATAACTTTTGGCAGTCTACTGGTCCAAATGTTTTTTAGCAGTCCGGCCGATTAGTACAGCCCAAAACATGACAATAATTGACCATTTTCAGCAGCAATAATCAGCAAAATGTGCGAGGTTTGTTAGGTTCTGTGGCACTGTTTATGTTCAGTGCTGCATTAGATGCATTTGCATTCACATAATTGTGCAAAATATGTTTAATGCCTTAGTGTTTTTTTCTATTTAAATGCAGGTTACATTAAAAAAGAAACAGAACTGTGACTTAATGAATCATATCTTTCAAGGTGAAGCAAACGTCATCTGTAAAGATAACAGCATCAGCATTGTGGTCAGTAAAGCCTCCATGAATGGCATTGACCAGAGCTGGCTCCAGCTGCGAGATCCCACCTGCTCCCTCACCTCTAACGAAACCCACATCCTCGGCACGATGTCCCTCAACACCTGTGGCACTAAGATGGATGTATGACAGCTACGTATTATGAGTTAAATATTTGAGTGTTGCACTGAAGCCCTTTACATTCACTTTATTTCTTTGTTTTGAACACCAATCAGGACTCTGGAGATTTCATCGTCTTCAAAAACGAGATCAACTCCTTCGAGAACCCGGATGCTGTCATCACCAGACGCAATCAAGTTAAATTCAGCTTCTCCTGCCAGTATCCCAAAATGGCCAGTGTCTCCAACCGCTACGTCAACCATAAATCTGACTATATCTTCACCGAATCCAGCTTCGGCACGTTCGGTTACTCGTTTGAAGTCTTCACCGACAGCAGCTTCAAAAGTCAGGTAGATCCCAGCCTGTATCCAGTGCAGGTTCAGCTGATGGACAAGATTTACATGGGCATTGAAGCTCGTACTGCTCTACCAGAGGTCACTCTCTTCGTCGAGTCCTGCAGAGCCACTCCTGAAGACAATCCATTCAGTGCTGTCTTTTATGACATCATCAAAGATGGGTGAGACTATCATGAAGTTAGATTGTCAGAACAAAAGAGTAGAATTTGCCTGTTTTATAGTACTCCAGCCATGTGTATGAGCAATCACATACACTAATGACAGAGTAAGCAGGCCTATAATAAGTCCCATTATTCCAAGCTTATCATTGGTAATGCCTAAAACACTGCAGGAGCTTTGCAAAATTAAAGGCTTGCTAGATTAAGCTTTCGGACTATACGAAAAGGTTTCAGGTTTAAGCCCTTGGACAAAGTAGGTGGTCTCCTTTAAATACACGTTCGGCCTTCAAGGCTTTGTTCAACCTTACAGTGGCTTTTCTTAGAACCATTTATCATTACTGTGGTTTACCACAGGTGTGGTGTAGTAATGTGAAAAACAAGTGTGATGCTAAAGATTGATGATTGCACCCAATGAAAGATTTTGTGATTACTCTCAGAACTTAATCTGCAAAAATGATCTGCGACTGATCTTAAAATAGTAATTTCATTGCTTTAATTAATACTTTAATTCAGCACACATCAAATTAATCAAGTGTCAGTAAAGACATAACACTACAAATAATTTCTGTTTCAAATAAATGCTGTTCTTTTGAACTTTCTATTCAGAATCAAAATATTTAGCAGAAAAATATGAAGCAGCACAACCGTTTTCAAGAGTGATAATGTTTCTTGAGCAGCAAATCAGCATATTAGAATGATTTCTGAAGGATCATGTTAGACTAAAGACTGGAGTAATGATGCTAAAATTCAGCTTTGCATCACAGGAATAAATTATATTTTAAAATATGTTAAAATAGAAAACAGTTATTTTAAATTGTAATAACATCTCACAATATTACAGCTTTTACAGTATTTTTGATCAAATAAATTCAGTTTATCAGTGCATAATGAGGGCACCGTGTTGCATTTTCTTTTTAATCTGAAAGAAATCATGCACAATTCCAATTTTCCTAATATATGCAATAATAATGCAACTGAAGAGGAACAGACATCAGAAGTCAATCTGTTGTTTGATTGTTATTTCAGGTGTATTAAGGATGATACAGTCATGACTTACCCAGCTAACTCCACAAAGTATGACTTTGAGATCCAAGCTTTCAAATTCACAGGAGGCTTTGATGAGGTACAACACATCTGCATGTTCAATACACAAGTGTAAACTGTGTTTAGCATCAACATTTCATTATAATACTGTAAAATCACATTGACAGGTATACATTAGCTGCTCCGTGATCCTGTGTGCAAAAGACAGCATGAACTCCAGATGTGCCCAAGGCTGTCTAGACCAAGCCAAACGCAGACGTAGACGAGATGTGGGCCATGAAACTGCCAGGCACTACATCACCCAGGGTCCCTTGCGTGTGGCGAGACAGACTCATAATGCTGGTATATGAAAATGGTTTAATAGAATGGCTGACTGAAAGTACAATTTATTTATTCTCATTTTTTGCTGAATTATTTCTTTAAACAGTGACTAATATGAATTTAGCAACACTTCATGCATTAACTAATATTAACTAATGAGTAATATATTTCCTGTGGTATTTATTCATCTTTTTTAATGTTTGTTAAAGCAATAGTTCACCCAAAAATTTGTTGAAAATTTCATGACGCACAGGCCACCCAAGATGTTTGTTTATTCATGGGAAGAAATCTACAGAAATTTAGACATTGCATCACTTGCTCACCAATGGATCCTCTGCAGTGAATGGGTGCCATCAGAATGAGAGTCCAAACAACTGATAAAAACATCACAATAATCCACACTTCAGTCCATCAGCCTTATGAAGCAAAAAGCTTCATGTTTATAAGAAACAAATCCACCGTCCACCATATTTTAATGACATTATTACTTCAAAGTGTCATTTTCGGCCACATTACAAGACCGTAGTCCATAATAAAGTCCACTTCTTGCTGTCCTTTCACATCAAAATCCACCAACACTTTTGCTTGTAAACAGTGTTTGATCTGTGCATATTTCTCTCCTGATGAGTCGACTTTTTTTGAGAAAGCAATATTATAGATAAAAGACTCATTTTAGTCAAAAACAACACTTTGAAGTTGAAAACATCACACTCTAAAAATGCTGGGTTAAAAACAAGCCAACTTGGATTATTTGGCAACCCAGCGCTGGGTAAATATTGTACAGAACACATGCGAGTTATTTTACTTAAGTCAGCTATTGTTTAAAAACGACTGGTTTAAAAATAATCAAAAGATTAACATTTATTATTAAGCAAGAACACATGGACAAAATACAAGACAAATTGAATTTTTATTTGTTTACATAGTTTACAATATTACATACATTTAAACTCGTTTAACAAGCATTTTAGACATAAGAAACGTACCATTTAAAAATAGAATTTTAATTTAGTGTATTCAACCGTTCTCTGAAATCGCTTTTTTACCGAAATAGCGCTAATTCTTATGCCGGTGTGTCGCCGAAATCTGAGCCGGTGAAGGGCTGCTGTTCGCCGGGTTAACTGCGAACTTCAGACCGCGGCCTCGCGTTTCACTCGTAGCTGAAAAATGATATGACTGACTCCAAAAACAGCCCATAAACAAACAGTACTGATATTAGAGAACATATTTTAAGTTTAAACTCAGTACAATAACAAATACAATCCATTTATTTTATGCAAGGCAAAATGCGTTTCCATCCTGTGAAACAAACACAGCTGACTGACATCTCGTCCTTACGTTGCGCTGCGTAAAATAATACAGTTTACAGCACAGTAAAGACTTTATAAATGAAATAAAACGTATACAAACCTTTATTTCGCTGAAGAAGTGAAAATCAGCGGTGCTGAGAACAGCTCTCTCCTGTAGAGGACTGTAAACTCAGCAGCTGGGATGTTTCTTCAGAGACAGCAACTTAAAACTGGGTAAAAATATTAAAAATAACCCAATAAAATTTCCCAACAAATTGAACCCAGCATTTGGGTTAAAAAATAACCCAGCATTTTTTAGAGTGCATAATCATCTAATTGTTTCTTACATAGCTTTCACTTCAGAATGTTAATTGATGGACCGGAGTGGTGTGGATTACTTGTGGATTATTGTGATGTTTCTATCAGCTGTTTGGACTTTTATTCTGACGGCACCCATTCACTCCAGAGGACATATTAAGCAAGTGATGTAATGCTACATTTCTCCAAATCTGTTCTGATGAAGAAACAAACTCACCTAGGAATGGAACCTTATTGTGTAGTGCTACCGTGATTTCTATGTCATGATCTTCAACGTAACTCTGTTCCTCTTTTATTTTGTAGCCTCAAATGACGGTGGATTTCTACACATGAGCACAAGCACCGGGGTCTTTGCAGGACTCTTTGTTGTCTCCTTTGTGGTGTTGGTGGGGTTCTTCGTACATAATTCCAGAAAAACAAGATCTATTGACCGCATGCATCTGCTGTCCACCTTCTGAGATCCTTCAATGGCCAGTGTGACTAAACGCACAAAGAACTACATCCTTCAGACTATAAATTGCCGTTAAAGTCTTTACAGTTTGCTAGCGTATCTCGTGAGCAATAAATGAACAGTAAATGGTATAATCGCACAACAATGATATAAGGTGTGGCTGGTATTATCTGAATTCTTTTAACATATTGTATTTTTTTCCACTTATTTCCTTCTTCACTTTCACACAACATGCCTCACTGAACATAAGACACTTATCGGGAAGTAATGGAGAAAACGTGAACCTTCAATTAGTCTTAAAAAAGGCATTCCAGTAGAACAAACACTTATGAATGAATGTTGGTTTTAAAATAAGAAATACCCACCAAGTTTATTCAGCAATTATTGTGTGATTATTGTGTGTACTGCTTTACTTTCATTCACTATAAGAAATAAATAAATGGCTTTAGTAGAGAATCATATAAAACTAAAAGAATGAGGTTAAGGTGGTTTTATAAGATTGTTCACACACACTTTCCCTCCTTGATATAAATCACATGGCACTCAAAAATTGCTTTTAATATTCTTTTTTAACATTAAAAGATTATTTATATCTTTTGTTATTTGAAATAAACTTTACAGGTGTTAACATGCTTGGATACAGCACTCTGTGAACAGCCAACTTCTTTGGCAATGAATGTTTGTGGCTTACCCTTATCCTTGTGAAGGGTGTCAATGATTGTCCTCTGGACAACTGTCAGATCAGCAGTCTTCCCCATGATTGTGTAGCCTAGTGAACCAAACTGAAAGACCATTTTGAAGGCTCAGGAAACCTCTGCAGCTGTTTTGAGTTGATTAGCTGATTGGCATGTCTCCATATTCTAATTTGCTGAGATAGTGAATTGGTGGGTTTTTGTTAAATGTGAGCCAAAATAATCATAATTAAAAGAACCATAGACTTAAACTACTTCAGTCTGTGTGCACTGAATTTATTTAATACACAGTTTCACAATTTAAGTTGAATTACTGAAATAAATGAACTTTTCCACAACATATATATATACACACACACACACACACTTGAGGTCAGAAGTTTACAAGCACCTTGCAGAATCTGCAAAATGTTAACTATTTTACAAAAATAAGAGGGATCATACAAAAAGCATGATATTTTTTACTTAATACTGACCTACATAAGATATTCCACATCAAAGACATTTACATATAGACCACAAAA
>JAHKKF010499870.1:0-20798 GCA_019740295.1 Labeo calbasu
AAAGAATCCTCTTTCTCTTATACACCTTTTATTTTTTCCCAGGCCCCCATGGGTCACTTGCACTGTGTCCTGCTCTTTCATCCCCAGTCTGCATGTCGTCGGCCAGATTTTGCATGGCACAGGTAGGAGCATATGGCATCCTATCCTTGCTCCCCTGTGAAGTACAGATGAATATTATCTTACATTTAGATGCACCTCTGGGTTACAAGTCCAACTCTTTTTTTCTTTTTTTCATTTAGAAATGTATTATTCTCACCCTTTAGGCCTGTTTGTTGACCTAAAATGAAAGAAAGAAAGAAAAAGAAAAAGGTTAATATTACTAGCATATCTGTATTACAAAACAAGAACAAAACCAAATACATGACTTGGTATCAATAAGGTAGACTCAAAATTATGTTTGCAAGGACAAACTCTTTGAATGTTTCAGAATTAAATAATACAAGTAAACAAAAGCACTTCTGGGTACTTTATTTGCCTTCTTAGAATATGAAGAGTTAAAGAGTTATTTGCACTGGGAATGCACTGGGACTTTCTCTGTCAGGATCATGCTATTTTTTTCTATCTTCCTTCATTTCTTGCCATTTCCCATTGGATCTCTGGCCGAGTCTCCAGCGACCTCATCTCCAATCTGTAGGGAAGACCCCAGGTTGGACAAGGAACAAGTTGCCAGAGGACAAACCACACGTCTGTAATGACAAAGGACAAAAAGTTTTGTCATTCCAGAGGCTAACAGGGGTTTCTGACTTTTAGTTCTTAATCATTTAAAATGCATTACACATTATAAAACTAATCAGACATTCCAATTGAGAGAATTTGAAAAGAAAATGACTTACATGACTTTTATAAGATTATTTTCTAGCTGTAATTCATGTCTGTCAAAAAAGACAAATTATTAGTGATAAGAAAGAGCATTTATCTTAGAAAGTTTCAGAATTGAAAAAGAAAAACAGAAATTATCAGTAGTTAAAATACATTTTTCTGCATTAATACAAGCTGTTTGTGCATATATAAGATCTGTAAAGTTGCAAAGATTAAAGTCTCAAACCTGAAGAGATATTCTTTATAAAACTTAAGACTCAGCCACGCCTTCCTAAAATGCCTCATTCAAACACGCCCCCAAAAATCTACATCTCTGTGTGAGAATATTTGCATAACACCGCCCAAATGTATACACAAAGAAATAAGAAGTAACTTTTATTATCGCTGTAGTATTGTTGTCGCCGTCACCATGTCGTGGAGACACTGTGTGTTCTGTTGCGAAAACGAAACTACTTTGATTGGCCTTCCAAATGAGTACAAAACTAGAAATCAGTGGTTAAGTTATATTTACAACACTATTCCAGAATAGTACAACGCAAATATTCGAGTGTGTGCACCGCATTTTATGGAGAAGTGTTTCCTGAACCTGGGAGAGTATAGTCTCCAATGCCAGCTGTGCACAAAGGCTGTTTCTATAAAGAGAGGAAATTCCAACTTTGCAAGGACAGTCTTGCACTTCTGACTCACAGCCTGTAAGTACATTTTCATTTTTAAACAATTGCCTACTGACTATTCAAACGCAAGTTTTGAGCAGTGTAGAGTAGTGCTTGTTGTTTGTTGTTTCTACAATCACAAATGCAGACATGGTTTTATGTTTACGTAAAAAAATACAATAGAAGTTATCATAATCAGTAATTATGTCCCCATGCAACAAATGCTTCATTTATAATGGGTTTTATTGATTTTGTCTCGTCATGCCGGGACATGGCATCACAACATGGTAAGGGGTCGTAACATTTCCGTTAGACGCGTGACGTATTCGGCCAATCACAACGCATTGGGTAACTGGCCAATCAGAGCACACCGTGCTTTTCAGAACGATGAGTTTTGTAAGGCAGGGCAGAGAGGAGCAACAATAATGCACAGTATGTGGAAAATAAAGTTTTTTGAACCTTAAACCATGTAAACACATCACATTACACCAAATACACAAAATAATGTTCTTTTAAGAACATCATATGACTCCTTTAAAAAGTCTCATCCATTTTACCCTAAGTGAAATTCATTCAATAAAATCGTGAGTCACTTTCATGTATATTTGACCCTGATTTACTCTGTTGCTATACTAATTTTGAGTTATTATGATTCCAAGGTAGGTCTAGTTTTATATAAATATAGACCATAGGGTTCAAGAGCTATAGACATTTTTATTGGGTATGCCGTTTTTCAGAAAATGCTCAAAAATAGGGCCGCAGGTTAGGAGGTTAAAAGTTCTTTACGTGCAATCTACTAACAATCATTTCCTACATGGCATGAGCAGTTTGGCCATGATATTGCTTGCTGAACATTTAAATAGTTCGGTTTAGAGTTTGCAGTAAGCTGGTCCTGCTTCGTGCTATCAGAGTTCATGTTAAATCCTCCACCTCCCCCAGCTCCACCTGTCTACATCTGCTATGGGATTTATATATGCCTATTGCGGCAGGAGCATATCTTATATCCTGACAGCACTGTGCCTGCATATCTATTAGCAGTAGCAAGTCCAAGTACAAGTAGAAAACCACTAAAACTATGCTAAAACTATTCAGAGGGTTGTCGTTGTTGACATACTTACTTATGAACAGCAGTAAATTACAACAAATATTAGCCTAATGGTAACAATGACAGAGGAAATACTGTTTATGAAAGAGTAGATTTGTCATGTTTTATGAATAAATGAAGAAGTTTTTCTTACCTGTTTTAAGAGCCCAACATGTGTAAGATGATCAAAATTTAGCATATTCGCATCCAAAGTCAGATAATGTGACCTTTCCCAACCAGTCTGTCAACATCATTCATGCTGTTTAATATAAATATATATCATCAAGCATGTGTGTGTGTATACGTATATACCTGGTCTGATTGGCCTTTAAGTGGTCTGTGGAGTTTCCCTCTGTGACATTGTGAAAAGTCTCCATTTGAGATTCACTGCTGAAAATGAATACGTCACAAGTATAAAGTAGAATGTTGTGATTTTTGTGGACAACATTTCAAATATACTTGAAAATATCTTACCTTATGTTTTTAGGATTGGGAAACCCAAGAGTGTAGCTGAGGATCAGAAAACTGAGAGTCCAGACAAGAAACATGCTGTTCATCACCAGCACTGACTTACAGAAGAGTAAATGTGAATGGAACAGATCAGAGCAAATTAAACTATATATTTAATTCTCCAAGGATCTGAATGCTCTTTGAATATGTTGGCATCTGCCAATGTGTGAGATTCCCACAGGCAAACGTTGGTTTTGTCCTTGAATAAGACAGGGACAAACACTGAAAAGACAGACAGAGAAGATTAATGAGACTTTATCAATGTTTTGCAGTATAAAGAGAGAAGATAAGTCACCATATAGCACAATGTTGGGCGATAATCATGGGAAAAGGTCTGATTTTTGTCTGAAGTGTACGTGGATATTCGTTTACTTAATAGGTCTATCAACAAAGTTTGTTTTTAACATTTTACATTAAGAAAGAACATTGTGTCAGTCATATATTTTGTTTAAGTCAAGCCAAATTACATAACTGGCTTAATTTTTCACATGTGTGCAATGGGAAAAAAAAACTGCAACTGTGTTTATTCAGGCTGCCTTTAATTTATTTGGATGGCTTTTTGTTTCCTACTATTGACACTGTGGGTGAAATATTAATGAAACCATGCAACTTTTGTATCTTTCTTTATCAAAATAAAGACAGGAATAAATGGATGGTAAAAAATATATATATATTTTTTATTTGTATGCAGAGATGACATCAGTGTAGTGTTGATAACATACATTTCTATATTTGCTCTCAAAGACAGACAGCACTTTTGAATCTAAGCAAAGCTTAATGAACAGATATTTTACAATTAAATGTATCTTCAAAGAAAAAAAAAGTAAAGTAACGTTTATTCTCCTGTACATCTCTTATTTTTTCCCAGGCCCAAATGGGTCACTTGCGCTGTCCCCTGCTTTCTTTTCCCCAGTCTGCATCTTGTGGCCCAAATTTTGTGTGATACAGGTAGACAAAAAGCATCCAAGCGATATGGTCCTGTGAGGCACAGATGAATATTAGCTTACATTTGGATGCCATAGTTTTTCCAGAAGAAATCTGGGCTACTTATGAACTCGTGTATGAACAGGCAGATTCATATTGGAACGTTATAATGTTAATCACAATGAGATTTTGAGAATTTGAACTTGTTTTAATAGCAACATGCCACTGTTTCAATGTTGAAAGAATACAACAACACAATTCATTAATTTGTAAAATACATCAAATATGTTCTTGTTACATGAAAACAAAATCCTTTTTAATATAGGTATATTATATTTTCAGCATATTTGCATTCAGGGTCTAACTTTGTGACTGTTGCTTTCTCACCCCAAGGTCCAATATTTCATCATTCTATTCCTGGAAGCTGTGAAGTTCCTGGTTGTGACATTGAGAAACGTCTCCATTTGAGGTCCACTGCTTAAAAACAAATACATCACAGGTGTGAAGTAGAATGTTGTAATTTTTGTGGACACATATGTTATAAGAAAATATCTTACCTTGTGTTATTAAGCATGGGAAACCCAAGAGTGTAGCTGAGGATGAGAAAGCTGAGAGTCCAAGCAAGGAACATGCTGTTCATCACCAGCACTGACTTACTGTAATGTGAATTAAGCAGATCAGAGCTGATTAAACAATCTATTTGATTCTCAGAGGATTCCAGTGCTCTTTAAATATGTTAGGCAGTTGTATACATGTGTGGTTCCCACAGGCAGGAGTTCGCTTTTGTCCTTGAATAAGACAGGGACAAACATTTAAAAGACAGACATAGTTGATTAATGAGACTTTCTAAATAAATCAGTTCCATGAGTCACAATGTTGGACAATAATAATTGAAAAACGTCTGTTTTTTGTCTGAAGTGTGTATAGATATTTGTTTATTTAACAGGTCTATCAACAAAGTTTGTTTTTAACATTTTATACTGAGAAAGAACATTGTGTCAGCCATATCTTTTGTTAAAGTCAAACCAAGCTACATAACTGGCTTAATTTGTCTATCATCAGTTGTTTCAGGGTTGTAGAAACATTTGATTTTATGAGTTTCAATAACCTTTTATATACTGTATGAATGACTCTTTTATAGGAACTAGGGATGTGATGTTTTTAGAATCCGTTCTCATATGTTTCCTACTGGACAACATAATCTTAGTTCACATTAAAAAAAAAAAAAATAGATGATATATGAAAACAACTTGGAAAAGTTGGGAAACTTAAATTGATAATGACAATACTTGCATTTATAACATATTATGCAGTAATACAATATCCAGTTACTCTTTCTTTATTTTATTTCATTTTATTTTGAGCTGAGTTGTGTAAAATTATTAGACAAATAAATTGAATCTAAATAGTCCTTTATCCACAAACAGGAATACAGAAGAACATACGTTCAAACAACAAGATAACCAACCGCAAAACAGGAGTACTTTTACACATATGTGACCCTGGACCACCAAACCAGTCTTAAGTAGCACAGGTATATTTATAGCAGTAGCCAAAAATACATCGTATTGGTCAAAATTATCGATTTTTCTTTTATGCCAAAAATGTTGAAGATATTAAATAAAAATCATGTTTCATGAAGATATTTTGTACATTTCCTACCGTAAATGTATCAAAACTTAATTTTGGATTTGTAATATGTATTGCTAAGAACTCTGGACAACTTTAAAGGTGTTTTCCTCAGTATTTTGATTTTTTTGCACCCTCAGATTCCAGATTATCAAATAGTTGTATCTCGGCCAAATATTGTCCTAACAAACCACATATCAATAGAAAGCTTATTTATTCAGCTTTCAGATGATATATAGAACTCAATTTTTAAAAAAATGACCCCTATGACTGGTTTTGTGGTCCACATACAACTGAACTACATACAGGTGGGAGTAATTAACTCAAGAACAAACTCAGTGAAACTAAATGTGACGCTGACAGTTAAAAACTGTATTACAGAATTGATAGTAGGCCTACATATTTCCTGATTTATTATACAACATACATAGAAAATAATGAGTATCTTATTCTATTTTGTTGCAGTTTCATGTTGTAATGTGTGTTTTTGAGCTAACTTGTCATATACAACTATTTTTATTACAGAAAAATCACTAGGAATATCATTGTTTTCTTTGTACCATATTCATCTGCAGTGCCTCCCCATCAGGTGCAACAATATCTGCAGTAAGACCCAATGTAGGCTTTACCCTGCTTATAAAATCAGTCATATGATATTCGCAAAATACTGAAAACACTGTTCAGTGTTCCATAAAATGGGCAAGGTTTCACTAATTCACTAAAAGTAAATGTCTGCTAGACTGGACAGAAATAAAATGTAGAAATAACATTTTTCTCTTAAAAATGAAAACTATCATTACAGCACTAATATTAATAAGAGAATAAGATTTTGAGCATATCTTGCCTAAACACGACATGCCTAAATACATTCAGTTTTCACAGAATATTAAAACAAACCTAAGATAACTGAGCACATCGCTTTACTCTAATGCATTAGTGCAACTTCTTCTTATAGTCAGTCCAAACACCACCGGTTCTTTGTTCTTTCAGGATCATGCTTCATTTCTTGCCAATTCCCATTGGATCACTGGCCATGTCTCCAGCAATCTCATTTCCAGCCTGTAGCATTGACCCCAGGTTCCGCAAGGAACAAGTGGGCATAAAACAAAACCTTCGGCTGAAATGAAAGAGAATATCAGGCACCAAGAAATACTGAATGAGAATTTAAAATGCAATATGCATCAGAATGAATGAAGGTGATGGAGAGAATGACACAGGAATAAGGAGACAGGAAGTTTTTTGTTCTACTTAATGGTGACATTTCACTAGTCGTTTAAGATGTGATTTCTGTGTGGAAGTGATTAATGAAAGCTCCATTTTAATTTGGCATTTTAGATTAGTGTGTCTAACAGAGGCCGAAAACACAATATAATTGTTATCAGTGTAATTATGAACAAAACAAGCATTCTTTGTGTAGTTTGTCTTTCTTCTATGTAAGAAGGGATAGCAAATACAATGGAAAGAATTATTCTATTATTTTAAATGCAAATTGACATAGACTTTATTTTTAAATACAGGAAAAGCACAGCACATTGCACAATTAATATTGTGATTTTTGTTACATAATACAATATTATATAATATACCGTTTAATTATATTCATTATTTTAAAAAATGAATTAAATGCATTACTTACAGAAATTTTGAAGGCCTTCTTTGTATCTCTGTTTCAGATCTATAGAAAAAGAGCTAAGATATTTGGGTTAGATGAAAGAATTGCTTAGCATTCTGTAGGACTCTAAATGTTCTATACCTATTTGTCTGTGACACTGGGAAGAGTCTCCATGTGACATTCCATAGAATGTTGGTGAAATGTGCAGAATTGTGGAAGCAATACACATTAACTCATTGTTATGCATGAAAATATCTTACTTTGTACTATTAAGGATGGGAAACCCAAGAGTGTAGCTGAGGATGAGAAAACTGAGAGTCCAGACAAGAACAGAGTAAATGTGAATGAAGCAGATCAGAGCTGAATTAAGCTTATATACAATTCCCTGTCCATTCAAAAGCTCTTTAATCTTTTAGGGATCTGAGTTGTGTGTGATTCCCACAACCTGAAGCAGGTTTTGTCCTTGAATGAAACAGGGACAGATACTTTTTAAAAGACAGAGAAGAGTGATGGGATCTTATCAATGTTATGAAAATATTTGGGAGCTGATAGTGATGGTGTAAGAAACCACAAAATGATGAATCACGTCCTGTCATCACAGAGTTTGGTAATTCTTAGACCTGCGGTAAACTTAGATACAGTATATCAGGTTTTAAGTTTCAGTTAGACATCCATGCATGTGACAACACAGTGATAATGTGGTTTCCAGGAAGTGGTTTTTACACATGGTCAGTTACCCAAGTGTGTGGCTTTTTCCCAAGAGCATGTATTTATTTATTAAGCCAGGCAAATATATGTAATATTTCTGCTGCAACGCAAGTACAGGAACTTGCTATTGCCAATACATATGCTGTTACGGTGCTGTGAGTATTTTAGACATACTGCTGCTACACAAATAGCATATACAGTATAATAACCCATAGCAGGTCTAAACAGGTGGAGCTGGGGAGGTGGAGGTTTTCAGAGGAACTCTGAAAGCGTGCTGCGAAATGCTCTAGTGAATGCTAACCAGCAATTTAAATGAAAAGCAGCAAGCTCTATCCCAGATGAGGTTGGGAAAGATTTATTTAAAATTTTATTGGCAACAAGTAAAAAGGCGATAACCCAGAAATGATACAAGGAAGACCTATACGAGAGAAGACTGGTTCCAAATAGTAACAGAGGTTAGAGAAATGGAAAGACTCACATATACACTATGGCTGCAAACGCAAATCTTTGAGAATAAATGGAGGAAATGGTAAACAAGTTCCTTTGTGCATTTGTTTGCATTTTTAAATGTATATAATTGTTTATTGATATAGTGTATACGCATGTGAAATGTGTTTGTTATTTTAACATATTTATTTTATTCTTTTTTTGTTATGTAAAGTGTTTTTCTGTTCTTATCTAAAAAACAATAAAAAAATAAGTATAAACAAAAAAGCAGCAAGCTCATTGGCTACAGATGCAACATGAACCAATCAGCTTGTGCCAAGTAGTTTAACTCTGTGAACAGCATCAGTTGGCGTTAACGACCAACTGCCAAAGCCTGTGCCAAATCTTGGCATTTTTTTTGTTATCTTTTAATATTTATTATAATTACTTTAATATACTTTTTTTGGCTTTATCATAATTTGTATTGTTTTTTAGATATCAGATATTCATCACACAAAACCAAAAGAGTGTCAGACTCCATTACTTTTAATAAACTGCAAGTCACAGTTTTGCAGACATAAGTTAACATATTTTAATTACATCA
Source organism: Labeo calbasu (assembly GCA_019740295.1). Lineage (NCBI taxonomy): Eukaryota > Metazoa > Chordata > Actinopteri > Cypriniformes > Cyprinidae > Labeo > Labeo calbasu. Next base: position 8,970 of record JAHKKF010499870.1, read on the forward strand.
CACCATGTACAGCTCTTTGCAGTGCTCAAAGTGTCAGCCAATACAATGACAAAATGTGCATTTATAGCACATCGCATTACACTTACAGAAGTGAGAGATCCAAAGATGTCCAGTTAGCATTTGTAAGTTATTTGAGAATGATTTAAATGGGGTCAATAAGTGAACAGTGGTTTTGCAGTCCAACATTATTAGCTTTGAAATGAACAAACTGGAAAATTAAACGTATAGACAATATTTATAATAACAATCGCTTGCGATATATAATGTCTATTACACAAAGGGTAAAATAACACGCATCTTTTTCGTGTAATTTTTACATATAATATAATTAATTATACTAATTATTATTAGAAGGACTGATAAACAATTTCCTCTTCTTCAAACTTTGGAATGCCAAAATACACATCACAGAACATCATATTCACAACACATCAGTATTTAATCTTCATAATACGGGTTCCAGCTTCAGCAAGATGGATGAGAACAAGAAGTAAAACTTGTTTACTCTCACACCCGCCCAGGCCAGACCGTGACCCCACAGGGGTATCGGCTTATCGGAAGTCCTCTGCTGAAAACATGCCTTTGGCCCGTCGCAGGATGGAATCTTTGGAGGCGTCATACGGATGCTCTTTTGAGGGGATCTCCAGAACGGCCGGGATTGACTGCATGTGGGCATCGATAGCATGACGAATCATCTCTGCAATGAACTGGTTGATGAGGATGATGCCAATGTCACTGCGAGCCAGGAAACTCCTGGAGATGAAGAACAGATATCACTGATGTTAAAATTCAAGTAAAAAATGACCTGTCTACTATAAATTGTGTACAAAATGCTATCTGAATTTTGACTATCTGAAAACTATAAAATTCTAAAGTAATACGGACATATATAGAGCTATGTCTAAAAACAGATAGATAGATTATTAATATAATACAACAACGGCAATATTTCATATATTTATGATTGTACTATAAGATCTTAAATCATTTAGACATTTCAAATCTTGTCTCTTACTTGAAGGTCTCCTCTATTTCTGTGATGCTAGTGTCCTTTTCCACCACCAAGAAATTGGGTTTTCGGTTTTTGTTCAACTCTCCGATCCCTCCGAGAAGGAATCCGGTACATGTGTCTTCATCCCCTATAACAGCGATTAATTTCCCCCGTCCAGGCATTTTGTCTTTTTCTTATATTCGTTCAAATATCAGACAGAATGGATGAAATGTTTTTCCGTCCAGCAAGATCATATGCTTTAATCAGCTGACTACTGCACTTCCGCTTTGACTAACCCGTAAGCGCTTTATTTAGACTGATCTGAGGTCTGTGCTCATCGTGTTAATGTGTCGCTAATGACAGTACATCTGAACCTGAATCAGAATGTGTGCGTTAACAGCCTAAACACTGTCAGAATTCTGTATTTATAAAACATATTCTAATCATTATCATGTGTTGTATATTTCCAAAGCATAAAAAACATAAAAGCGATGTCAAATTTACAGAAAAAGCCATGTACCTTGTGACATGACGTTATAAACACGCGACGCTTGCTTGTCAGTCACGTGAGGCTGGGTGTGAAGGAAGACAACAGTGTAAATTCATCTGCACTACCTAAAAATGGTAAATATCATTTTTACTTTGGAGGCATTTGTCCAGCTTAATGTTTCTTTTGATGAAACGGTTTTGATGTGGTGTGCGCATGCGTATGGAAAACGTGATATGAGATTATAAATAATGTGATAAAAAGGAGTAAGCCATAAGAAACCATTACACAGATGTGCTTTTCTAATGTTTATTTCCTGCATTATCTTGTTTTGAATTGCAGACTACCGCTCTGACCCAAGGTTTAGAGAGAATTCCCGATCAGACTGGGTATTTGGTTATTAGTGAGGAAGGTGTACTTGCGGTAAGTTATTAAACACTCAATTTGCAATTAAGTTCATCATATATTGTAAATACTCGACATTATGAGATATATTATCAATGTTTGAAACAGCTGTGCTGTTCAATATTTTTTTGGAACCTGTGATACCATTATTCAGGATTCTTTGATTAATAAAAAGTTAAAAAGAACAGCGTTTATTTAAGAAAATATTTTCTAACGACGTAAGTCTATACTATCACTTTTTTATTATTATTAATTTAACACATCCGGAATAAAACTATTCATTTCTTTTTCAAAGAAAGAAAGAAAAAAAATTACCGACCCCAAACTTTGAACAGTAGTGTATATTGTAACAAAAGATTTCTATTTTAAGTAAATGCTGTTCTTTTTAACCTTTTATGCATGAGGAATCCTGAAAAAAATATCACAGGTTCCAAAAACAAATTAAGCAGCACAACTGCTTTCAACATTTATAATAAGTGATTTCTAAAAAATCATGTGACACTGAAGACTGGAGTAATGATACTGAAAATTCAGCTTTGCTTCACAGGAACAAATTCTGTTTTAAAGTATATTAAAATAGAAAACCGCTATTTGAAATTGCAATAACATTTCACAATATTACAGTTTTCTGTATTTTAAATCAAATAAACACAGCCTTGAGCAAAAAAGACTTCTTTAAAAAACATTACAAATCTTACTGATCCCAAACTTTTGAACGACAGTGTACATACATAAGCCAATATGTAAATTAATTCTTTAGTGAATCTTTTTACAGTCTGCAGGAGAGCTGGAAAATGACGAGCACACGGCGGGAGTGATCATGCAGATGGTCAGAACAGCTTGTCGTTTCAGATTGCATGGGACAGCTGATCCCCCTTTCAAACGCATGTCAGGTAAGAAACATATTTTCACTTGGGCCTCTATGGTCAAATTGAATCTCTCAAAGCCTATCAAGAATGTGTTTGTCTAGAATTTTTCACCCTAAAACCTCAGCTGTTATTAATTCAGCTGTTATCATTTAAATATCCTGATGTTATTTTGTGCTTTTGTTCACAGTGATGTTTGAAGACTACGTTTATGCTGTGACGATCTCCGGACAGAAGGTTTTTGTAGTCAAAAGGCAGAACAACCAGCGGGAACCTGTTATTGTGTAGTAAAGTGGATAATATGGACTGCCTTACCCATTATTACAAGCTCAAAATGGTGCCCTCACATTGAAACGACCCAGGCATTACAACCATCTGATGTTTAGCACAATCACACTCAGTTTCTTTTGTAAAAAGACTTTAGTATACCAATTTGGGGGTGGTGTCAGGTGTATTTGACCTGAGCCAGAGTAAGTTGATGTTTTTTTCTTATACATTTACAATGTTACAGACTGGTTAAGGGATTCATCTTCTATCTTTTAATGCAGGAGTAAATGCTGTCAGCGTTTTAACCCCCATTTATGCTTGAGTGGTCACATTTAAGGTATTACTGGAGTTTATCATACATGTGTATTTACATTTAACCCAAACAATCCATTAACCTATGGTTTTCTTATACAAATACAGGACCTTAAGAACCTGCTTATTGCATTGTATCTTTCTGCAGGAATCATTAGCATTGGCATTAGCCATGGAAGCAGTTTGTTGACGACAATGTTACACTGGGTGTTATAATTTCATTCAAAGTTTCATATTCCAGTCTTAACGTAAAGCGTGAGACCTTGTTGTTATAAGAATTTATTTTCCCTTGGATCTGTGAAAGCAGAAATTTAAGTGCACTGAATGCTTTTTACAGTCTATTTCCAAATGTGTTCAATTAACAGGATTGAAATCACTTGAAATCTGAATAATTGCATTAACAGTAATATATTAAATAAAGTACTATGCATATTTTACTTTCTTTTTTGGTTTGTAGAAAGTAAGCATTTTGTGGCCAAAACAATAAATGTGCTTAAAATGCATGTCTGTCATGGTCTTGCCATGCAAAAAGTTTTATATAGAAGTTATATAAATAATAATCTCTAACTGAATCATCACGACTGCATAATAAATGCAATTAGAAAGTAATAGTCCTTCATACACTAGTTTTTTCTATTATGTAGTCTGGACTGCTATGCCATTTGAGAGTAATTATAGATATTCCTAATCATCGTTTCATAAGTTCTTTATGCTTTTATCTCTGTCTTCCCCTGAAATAGTATAATGCTTCATGTTTCATCTTTGCTTTAAAGCAATACATACTTGTACTTTACAAGGTCAAATGACTAATAAGATGATGCGGCTTTAAAAAAAATAAAATATAGGAAGGGTGACAAAGAAAGGGGAAGTGTGGAAGGAAAATACAGAAAAGGACGTTACAACAGGAACTGATTACGAAGACTTGTGAAGTTGAAACAAGCAAAGAGCATTTCAACATGTACTGTACTGCAGCACTCATCTGGCATGTCATGTTATTTATTTTCGTCTGATTTCTGATCCGGCACTTTTAGTAATTCTCCATTCTTAATAGTTTGATAGTTTTCATAGTTCTTAATCCTCATTGAGATCTGTTCCTCCGGTGGTACATGTGGCTTGAACATACCACTGCTTAATAAAGAGGGAAAATTAAGCAGTTTCTCAACATTTCAAATTTGCAAAAGAGTAAGGAAAGAAGAAGCACTGCTGTCAAGACACTAAATAAACATGACAATAAATTTGGTCCAGCTTCACAGAGTGCAGAGGTCTAGATTGTCTGTTAGGTTGCTCACTTTGAGGGCACTGGGCAGGTACTGTTTGTTAGCAAACACTAGACTTTCTCAGTAGCTCCTGAATAAAAAATTCTGCAGAAACAGTGCCACTGTGCACAGTTTACTAAAACGTATTGGATGTTATAAAAAATCACTACTAAAGTTTTGGAGAGTTTACATTATATATATATGAAAAGTTCAGATGCAAAAGCCTCTAAATCCATCTGACACACACACACACATATATATATATATATATAATAGCTTTTTTTATATCTGACATATTGCAATTTTAATATTGCTATTATTATTACTTGAAATAAAAGAAATATAAACATTCAATATAATATATAATATAAAATAAATAAACATTCAAACATTTCTCACTGTCATTTAGTTGATGTATTAAAATAAACAATAAAAATATGAAATAAAAAATAAAAAATATAGACATTCAAAACAAGACTAAATGCCAAAGACACAAAATAATACTATAACCAAAATTAAAGTAAAACAGAAAATCTAAAAATAAAAATGTATTTATTCATTTATTAATAAATGAATGATTTGTCTAAAGGTTCAATCAACTGTTCCAATTTAAAAAAAAAAAAAAAGGTGACTGACTATTGCACACGGGTTTACAGGTTAATAGCCTATTTTTACACTGGAATATTAATAGCATTTTATTCCCTGAAAGTATGCACTTTTGTTGTAAATAACTTTGCGTGTGTGCTGAGCAATAAAACGTACTCCTTTCTTTCGTATTCTAGAGTAACTATAGGTGGCAGTAGTAACTGTTTAAGTTTGCGAACCGCATTAACCACAACAAAGAAAGAAAGAAAAGCAATTGACAGTATACTTTTCTAGTTCGATTCATATTTGTTATATGGATATTTTTATGTATGATATTTAAAAATCGAATAATATGGCATATAAAACTGGTTTGTAATGCTCTTGTAATATTTATTTTGTAATAATGTTGAACTTTTAATTTTCCATCAAACGTCACTTCCCAGCCAGGAAGCGACGGCTGGAAGTAAACAGGACACGTACTCCGGTAATGCGATATTTCTTCCATTAAATAAGCATATATGAACAGCAAATAAAATTAAGAGCACATTATTTTAATGTGTTTTGCACAGTGCTTTAGATCGAAATATCATGGTGTGGGATTTAATGCATGTATTTTCGTACACCTTTACAACTTGCTAACTAATTAGCTGAAGACAACATTCAACGGTATAAACAGTAAATACACTTAGTATTATCTTAAAACACTGGGAAAAATCTGAAAGACTAACAACAAACACGAAAACATTTAATGTCAATTTTTTTTTTCTTATTTCCATTGTATTATTTGTGCTTTCCATTAATAATTCTTAAGTGTAAAACAGACATTATTCACAAAAGCGTTTTGGAAATGTTTAGATTTAAAGCAAACTCCAAATATTCACAAATGCTGCTTAATAATTTTCCACATTGCCCTTCTTTATTTCACAGTCATAAACTGTGTGTACTTTGTAGGTGGAGATCACATCAGAGAGCATGAAACCTGACTGACAGTAATACACCATGGAGAAGTTCGGAATGAGCTTTGGTGGAGGCCCAAGCAAGAAAGAGCTGTTGGATACCATCGAAGTGCAGAAGAAACAGCTTGTGAAGTATCAGACACGCTTTAAAGATGTTGTCAGAGCATACCAAAGCCTACTTAAGGAAAAAGAGGCCTTGGAAGCCAGCCTGAAGGTACTGACCATTTCACAGGAGGTCGATTTAAGCCAGCGTGGCGATAACCTGTCGTTTGGTGAAGGTACAGTAAACGCAGAACGACCTTTGCCCTCTGACCTTGGGGATGACAGATCTTCGCTTCACAGTGAAGACAGCTTGGATACAGCAGCCTCTGCTGAAACGGCCACTAGCGTGACCAGCAACAGCACTAAAGGAGACCAAATAGAGGAGGACCAAAGCTGTGCTGTAGATGGAGCCACCGCTGGGACTGTCGCAAATGCATTGCCCCAGCAATCTGAGGAGGCAAGTGGATCTGAAAGTGGCATCAGCACCAGCAGCAGCGGATGCACGGAGCCGCCACCACCTGCGGTGGACACAGACCGCCGTGTCATCCAACTAAAGACGCAGCTGTCCACCCTGACCAGTTCCTTAGCCACCGTCACTCAAGAAAAGTCCAGAATGGAAGCTTCATTCCAGGCCGACAAGCGCAAGATGAAGCAGGAACTTGAGGAGCTGCAGGCCAGGATGGAGGAAGAACAGAAGCAGCACCAAGTGGAGATTCAGAGCCTGCAGGAGCAGCTGGCGGAGAGCAAAGCCCGCGTCATTACCCAGCAGCACGAACGGGAGCAGGAGCAGGGCGATCATGCGCTCATGCTCCGAGAGCTCCAGAAACTCCTGCAGGAGGAGAGGGGACTGAGACAGGATGCAGAACTTAAACTGGAGGACGCACGAGAGACGTTGGCTGAAGCCATGCAAGCGGCAGACCGGGGGATAGATTATGAAACGCAGCTGAAAGAGATCACTCAGGAACGAGAGGAGCTGAGAAAAAGCCTGAAGGCTGCAGCAGCGGAGAACAACAAACCTGATCCACGTGTCGAGGAGCTCCAGCAAGAGATTGCAGAGCTCAAAGCTCACTTCAACCAGCAACTTCAGCAGGAAATCAGAAAGGTATTTTTTAAAAAGAGGCTGTGTCTTACAGTTTTGTATTGAAGTTCATATAATGTTAGATTTCTAGCATTCATTAATTCCACCATTCATTTTTGTTTTGTGGAGAGTGTATGTATAACTTTTTAGAGTTGCAATGTAATGAAAGTAGCAGAGGCAGTAGAAGAACAGATCTTTTTTTTTTTCATATTGTGATGTGAAATTGTTTATTGAAAAAGAAAATGTATGGTGGAAACTTGATTCAATCCATCGGTTGTTGAGGCAGATATAAAGGATTTGAATGAATGAATTGCAGTCAGTTGTAAGAAAGGGACGAGGTTTAAGTGGAAATTATTTAAGATCGCATGACATTTTGATTAAACATTAAAAGGTCAATCAAACAAATAAATAAATAATAATGAATAAAAATGAAACAAGCATGGATGTAGCTCACAATAAGGTCAATAACATGCATTTAGAAAATAGGGTGAATGTTCATGTCATGCTGACTCTATTATATATCTGTATTGATATTTAAAGACACTAATAATTTAGGAACTTTTGTAATATTTAGTAAATCTCAAAAAGAATATTTTTATACTGTTTACATACTGTATACTTTCAAAATTCGATTCAAAAATGTTGAATTTACTCTAACAAAATACAGAATTTTGCTGACATCAATGTATCACTTATTTGTTATAATATGAAAAGAATTAAAGGGATAGTTCACCCAAAATGAAAATTCTATAATTAATTACTCACCCTCATGTTATTTCAGACCTGTAAGACCTTCGTTCATCTTCGTAACACAAATTAAGTAATGATGTAAAATGATTAATCGTGATTAATCGCATCCAAAATAAGTTTTTGTTTACATAATATATGTGTGTACTCTGTATATTTATTATTTATATATTAACACACACACAGAGTTTATATTCTTATTGATATAATTTATATTATATATAAATATATTTAAAATCTAAATTTTTTTTTTTTTAAATATATCCACACGTGTGTGTATTTATATATACATAATATATACAGTAAACACATGTATTTATATAAACAAAAACTTTTATTTTGGATGCGGTTAATTTTTGATGAAATCTGAGAGCTTTCTGACCCTGCATAGACAGCAACGTAACTACCACGTTTAAGACTCCAAAAGGTAGTAAGGACATTGTTAAAATAGTCCATATGATATCAATGGTTTAACTGTAATGTTATGAAGCTACAAGAATACTTTTTATGCTCAAAAAAAGAAAAATAACGACTTTATTCAACAATTTCTTCTCTTCTGCGTCAGTCTTCAATGCCTGTTCACGAGCACACGTCGTGGTACTCTCATAAACGTGCATCAGTCATCTAAGATTGAACCACAGATGTCACATGAACTATTTTAACAATGTCCTTACTGTCTTTCTGGGCTTGGAACATAGTTGCGTTGCGTAAGGTCAGAAAAACTATCAGATTTCATCAAAAATATCTTAATTTGTGTTCCAAAGATGAATGAAGGTCTTACAGGTTTGGAACGGCATGACAGTGAGTAATTAATGACAGAATTTTCATTTTTGGATAAACTATCCCTTTAAGGCTTATTTGTATCAGCTCGTATTTTAATGTTGGTGCACCCCTCGATAAACATCTGTTCAGTTCAGTGGCCTGGCTGATATAATCAGTCCATTGCAGGAGTGCCCAGTCCTGCTACTGGATATCCAATGTCCTGTCGAGTTTAGCTCAAGCTTCCAAACACACTTGGCTGGAATTTTCTTGTAATCCCAAAGATCTCAATTAGTAGCTTTCGGTTTGTTTAATTAAGATTGAAGCTAAACTCAGGATAGTCATCCTGCAGGAGCAGGATTGGACACCCCTGGTCTATTGCTGATCTAAAATTCTCATTTTTTCTTTGTAGGTGGCACAAGCAGATGAGCGTCTCCGAGAGCAGGCACAGATGGAGGAAGCACGAGTTGCCAGCCTTGAGGAGCGAGTGTCCGAGCTCTCCGAACTGCTAGGTACCTGCGAGAAGGCCAGACAGAAGGACCAACAAAACGCTCAGAGGCTTCGAGAACGCATCCTTCAACTCGACACCGAAAACAAAACCCTCGCAATCGCAGCAGTCAACAGATCAACGACCTCTGACCTAAACATCGATGACACCAACTTGAACATGGACGTGTTAAAGGACAAACTCGAGAAGGTGAAAAAGTTACTCCTCCTGGCTGCGCAAAGATCTCAAGACCAGAATCTGGACATCGAAAAGCTTTTAGAAGAAGAAAAGCACCAGGAAGTCTCAGAGAGCGAGAAGCTTCACTATCAGCAAGAGCTCCGACAGCTTAGGGAGGAGTTTGAGCGATACAAAATGAGGGCGCAGGGTGTTTTGAAAAACAAGAACACGAAAGATGGCAACCAGGCTAAAGAGTTAGAAGAAGCACGAGACCAGCTGGCCGAGCTGAAGGAGAAGTACATCAACCTTCGTATAAGTTCCGACGAAGCAGAAGTCAAGCACAAACGAGATTTGGAAGAGCGGCAACAAGCGGTTGTAGCACTCCAGCAGACCCACAAACAGGAAGTCGAGAGGCTGGACGCTCAACACAGGGAGAACTTCTTGCGCCTCGAAGAAGAGTTGCACAAACAGAGAGATCGCACCATGGCTCTTCTTGCAGAAAAAGACCTCGAGCTTGAGCGCCTCCGTGCGGCCACGGTGATCGGCTTTGGAAGCCATCAGAGGCCTGCTACAAATGCCAGCACAGCTTTAGAAGGAGGTGACCTGGAGGAAGCTGATCCAGAACAAGAAGAAAGCGATATTATCGCTCAAGCTCTAAAACTAGCTGGCCCCAACGAGCCGACTTTATTGCTGTACGCCGAACAGCTGGCACGCAAGGAAGTCGAAGTGGCCGCCTTGCGCAAACAAAAACATCGTCTAGAAGAAGACTTGCATCAGCTACAAGGAAAGCTGATTGCTAATGGGGAGAGGCATGAAGAAGAGGTCGCCGAGCTACGGTGCCAGTTGGACAAGCGTATTCGAGATCAGGGCAGAGATGGAGCCAACCTTGAGTATCTCAAAAATGTCATTTATAGGTTTCTCACGCTCCATGACACCAGAGGTCGCCAGCAGACACTCACGGCCATTTTGACCATTTTGCACTTTAGTCCTCAAGAGAAACAAGCCGTGCTGAAGCAGCAACAACACAGCTGGTGGACACCGGGGATGAGATGATGCAAATGACTTGAGAAGAGAAACTTTACGGTTCTACTGTGCTGAGATAAATATTAGTTTATTTTTACTGACCACTTTGTTTGTGTGCATTGTGAGAAGGTACCAAATAAGAGGAGCAACAATGTGGATATGTTTCTGATAATGACATGTATACTTAAACTATTGCATGACAGGATACTAAACAGTTTATGAATGGTCTGAATCCAGTATTGGATCATGTAACACAGTTGACCAGTCATCCAACATTTTTCTTCTGTGTGTGCAACATAATATTAGATCTTGACACTGTGTTTTCAATCTGTTGGGTGCACCAAACTATTGTTACTGATTTTATATAATAACTGAAGACGTAACACTATTTGGTTATTTGGTAAAGGTTAACATCTACAGATTGGGTTACGCCAAAGAAAATGCTCTTAAAAAGCTCCAACAGGCTTTTCAGAGGGAATCTAGCAAGTAATGCCTTCAGGCAGCAGCACTTTTACATATATTGTCATGATGAAATCCATTTATATATTTAACACACAAAACCAATTCCAGGGATTTTAATGGGACTATATAATTAATTTAAAAATACATTTAAAATCATCAGCTGCTTTGATTTTGTAAACATATAACACAGTTTGTATTTAACTTGAGAAGGGTGAGAGCTACTTTAATGTCATATAATACGATTGTGGTTGGATTTATTTTTTTCCTGACAGCCTAGGGCATTTGATTACTACATTGTTATTCCTTTATATAAAGCTGTATATACGTGCTTTTTTGAGAAATCCAATTCATTTCAGATAATTTTCACTCTTGTTTTGGTTTGTCTTGTAAGTACATTTTGTCAGTCAGGTAAATGTATATTTTCAATCTTGACCAAAACAATAAACTATTTTGCTCTCTTCAGCATGTTGTTTTTACATTAATGTATTAATTCAATAGACCCACCTTACATTTTAACGCGGAAATAATCCGTTTTCTGTGAATGTCTTCCGGTTCATTTGCTGCTGTGAGGAAATAAGAAGAAAACAACTGTTTGCACTACAAACGAGCGTGTTCATAATGAAGATAATACATTAAAATAATATTGTAACACACACCAGTTTGTAATATCACGTAGCAAAGCCGTTAGTACGGCTAAAAATGGCGAATGAGAACGGAAGCCAGACCCAATACATTTACAAATGGCGCGTTCACTCTTACGGAAAAAACATAACGTGGATACGTTTTAACAGTTAATCTTAAACTTACGATTTGTAAAATCCAACACTGCTTTGCATAAACAATTTTTCCACAATAAAAAACATTTTCGTTGTTACATTTTCAGTCAAACAACACAATCATTTTTAAGCTAAAGTTTATTTTATTGTTTC
>JAHKKF010499871.1:0-12292 GCA_019740295.1 Labeo calbasu
AACAACTGGATGGAAACATGAATAGGCCTACTGTTAAATTATGTTGAGAATTTATATTGTGCTAATCTCATTTTCATATTGTTTATTCTGTTAAAATGTTTTATAAAAATTGAATAAATAAATAAATAATTTCAACAATTCAAGTTTGTACATTTGAAACATTTGATGAAGCTTAAATTTAAAAGGAAATTATAATTTTTTTTTTTGCAAAGATTAAGGACAAAATATGTTTGCAGTTACATATTAACAAGGTCACAGTCATTTATATTTAATAAAAATGAGTAACACAAAAAAAGTCTTACTTGAAGTGTTAAAGTGATCTTTAACAGACATCTTGCAGACGTACATGTGCTATCTGGGATTGAGGCCTCAAAATGTAGCACCCCAGGTAGCACACATACATCTGCAAGATGTCGGTTAAAGATCACTTGATTTGGAAAGCATCTGCTGTGTACAAACATCTGACAGACGTCTGTAAGATGTCAGTTTTACATACATACTAAACCATAAACATATTAAAGACATCTAATAGACGTCTATTTCACATCTAACAGGAGATGTCCAATAGACATATTGCAGATGAGCAAAAACTCAAAAATACGTCTTGCAAATGTAAATGTAGACGTCAAATAGATGTCTCCGAGATGTACTTGTGCTATCAGGGACAGGGTCACAGTAAGACAATTTTTGAGAATACATATTCCAAAATTGCGTTATTGCATCGATCGAGTGTTTCTGCCTCGTTTCTTATTTAGCTGCAGTGAGAGCTGGATTTCTTTGTCCATATAAGGGATTTCCTGGTAAGTCATTTTGTTTCATTACTGCTATAAGTGTCGCTTGTGGTCTTTCTGCGCAAGGGTGTCCTACGGTGTAACATCAAATGTAAGAGTTTAACGCTCCATAATAATGCTGGTGCTGGATTAGGCTATGTGTATCTTATGTGTACTATTAATTTTTCAAATATCGAGACCCCTAATTAACACGATAACTATATTTCATTTAAATATCATGATTATTGTCAATAGCGGTATATCACGACGCCCCAAGAAATGTTCCAAGCATGCATATGAAACAGCATATGGGTTTTAATTGACATATGGATTGATAAATCTAACTATTCCTTTAAACTAGGAATCCTTTACATAAGTTTTATATGTAACCGTTTTTCTGCTTTTTCAGTAGTACATAAACCTCAACCAGTTTCTCTCAGAAGCAAAAGCACTGCTGCTGGAGTACAATTTTTCCATTTTCTTTCCAATACATGCATACTGACCCTTCTAAATGAGGTTAGTGCACCTGAATCCTGAAGTGCTGCTTTATATTTAAGCCCTTAATGGCCTTGTACCGACACACAGAAAGACCAGATGAGACTAGTGTCTACGTACATATTTGCAGAGAGCGCTGGATGGCAGGGTGATTGAGTTAACATGGGCATTGTTTGAAATGTCACCATCTGCCTCACAACCGCTGATCCCCAATCAATTTAAAATGAATACTGTTTCCTCTCCCTCCAAATCCAGTTGCGAGCTTTGAGATCTTCATTATAGATTGGCCTAATGAGCTGACGATCTGGGACAGAAACTGGAAATTTTCCGATAACAATCATGACATTTGGCCTCTAAGAATCATGTTAAAGTCATGCCCATATATTGAGCCTCAAAGAAAGTAATACTATTAAATACGTCTTATCATATATGTAGGATTTATCTATATTAAAATATATTTGAACATATAAAAATATATACATATACTTAAAAAATGCTTTTGGTTTTTATATTTTGAAAAAGTGCCTTGCAAAAGTATTCATACCCCTTCCTCTATATGTTAATTTTTTTTCCACATCAATCTGAATTCCATACACCATAATGACAAAGCAAAAAACAGGTTTGTAACAACTTCATAAGAAACTGGAATGATTCCATTGCATAAGTATTCATACCCTTTTCTGGGACACTTGAAATTTCACTTAGGAGCACTCATATCACCTGCAGATGTTACTACATTTCGAGTGAAGTTAACCTGTGGCAAATTCATTTAAATTAGTATGATTTGGAAAAGCACACACCTCTCAATAAAAGGTCTAACAGCTGAAAATGCATATCAGAACAAAAACCAAGTCCTAAAGTTAGAAGAATTGCCTTTAGAGCTTAGACACAGGATTGCATCAAGGCACAGATCTGGGGAAGAGTTCAGAAAAAAATCTGCTGCATTAAAGGTTTAGAGAAGCATGTAGCCTCCATCATCTATAATGGAAAAAGTTTGAAACCACTAGGACTCTTCATAGAGTTGGTCTCCTGGCCAAGTTGAGCAGTTGATGGGGAAGTGCACTCTATGGGGTTAGACACTCTAGTTGATCTTCATGATCATATATGCAGATGGGAGAAACTTACCGAAGGACAAACGTCAATGCAACACTCTACCAGTCTGGTCTTTATGGCAGTGTGGCCAACTCAATCCTCTCCTCAGTAAAGACACATGAAAACCCACTTGAAATTTGCAACAAAGCACCTAAAGAACGTTAAAGATTTTGTGGTCTGATGAACTTCAATTCCAAGCATTACGTTTGGAAGAAACCTGGCACTGCTTATCACCTGCACAGTAGCATCCCAGCTGTAAAGTGTGGTGGTAGCAACCTCATGCTGTTGGGCTGTTTTTCAGTGGCAGGGACTGAGGGACTTATCAGAGTAAAAGGAAAAATCAATGCGTCAAAAGATAGCCTTAATGAAAACCCATTCCAGAGCATTCAGAACCTCAGACTGGGCAGAAGGTTTACCTTCCAACAGGACAATGACCCTAAGCACACAGCAAGAGTGGCTTACAGACAACTCTGTGAATGTTGTCTTGAGTGGCCCAGCCACAGCCTGGGATTGAACCCAATCAAGCATTTCTGGAGAAACCTAGAAATGTCTGCCAGCCCATATCCAAGCTGACAGAGCTTGAGAGGTGAAGAGGTGAGAAGAAGAATGGCGGATAATTGCCAAAAGCAGATGTGCGAAGCTTGTTGCATCATACCAAAAAGACTTGAGGCGTTCAAATATGTACGCATTAAGGGTATGAATACTTATGCAACATACTTATTTCATTTTTAAAATTGTAATAAATTTGGAAAGTTGTCACAAATCCGTACTTTGCTTTGGGATTATGGTGTATGGAGCGTAGACTGATGTGTAAAAAAAGATATTTAAAGCAGTTTAACAAAACATGAAAAAATGAGGGGGTGTGAATACTTTTGCAAGGCACTGTATGTGCTATAAATTATAGATTATTTTTACTTTTTTTAAAAAAAATTTGTTTTGTATTTTAACACACACACATCCATACTTGCAACATATTTCAAATATATGCTATGATTACATTTAAATGTACATTTAATACATTTAAATCCATTCATTTTAGGTCCAATGACATTGCAGTTATCTGTGCTCACAAAATGGGCAACAGCCCAACAGTCATTTTCAAAATAAATAAATAAACACAAATTGCTTGCGATAAGTCAAAAGCTTAACGCAATGCATTTCTAAGTGTTTCTGGGTGTGCAAAGAATTGCTCATGATTTCTGTAAAAGAGAACATTTATTTTAATGAAAGTTTGATTCCATTTGCACGTCATCAAATGAACTGCAACCAGCTCACGTTTACAGTTGAACACGTTTAAAACACAGAAACAATAATACCGAATGTACATATTTCAAGAATATTTAGTCATCATTGTGGTATATAAATATTTGGTACAAAATTTCACAAGATATAAAGCAAAGTAGTACATGGACATAATCTACTCTCCCAAGCCACTGGTACAAAGCACTGTTCATTAAACCAAGTTTTTACAGCATGAGTAACCATCTTTTTCTTTTTACAGCATATCAGTGATGAAGAATGGAAATTCTGCTTCTAAAACACAAATATTTACCTGCTCGAGCGCCGTTCAGAGCTGACTCACCCCTTCCTAACTGAAGAGGTGAAGGCAATCTCAGGCTCATTTTGTGGTTTGAAGAGAGGGCGCAATCATTGCGGAGTGATTTACTTTAAGATTTGACTCACACCTCAATACAACATTGTTGTGGTTAACATTCAGCCAGAGGAATAAATCAGTCGAGCTTTTATTACTTCCCTGGTTATTTGACGCTCGCTATTAAAAGCAGAAGGTTGTCAGAGGAAAGGTGAGAATTGCAGCTTCAAACTGTGATTAATTAACAATTTTGCTTTCGATCTCTTGATGCGCGAGGCCGTAATTCTATGTATAGATGATAATGTTTCATTCTCTTTTGGTTGGTTTGACTACTGCGGTTCATGTCAAGGTCTCATCTGAATGACAGAGAGGAAAAAAAAAACACGCATACAATGTTTAAAGGTAACAGTACGGAATGTAAATTTTGCAGCATGTCATTAAGGGACCGTGTTGAAGTCTGTTTCTCCCATGGAGAAAGTCATACTAAGCAGTTCCGAGTTCAACCAAACGTTTGTCAGACTGCTAAAGAGAGCAAAACACATTTAGGTCCAATGACATAGCAGATAATTGTAAGCTTCTGGCTTTTTTTTTTCTTTCATGTGGATGATGAAAACCAGTGCCAACCATGAAACATCTTCTGACCCATTTTCTAGATGGGCTTCATACAATCCCTCTTGATTCGGGTTACAGGACAACACATCTTTTCTTGAGTGCGTAAGTAGATTAGTAAAATTATGCAAATGGTTAATAGTAAGGGTTTGAAAATTCCTTCCAGTTATTAGACAACTCCTATGATGTTGAACTGTTTGATTCTGAGCTGCCCGCTACACATTGAGGTCTGATGGTGAATTCACAGGCTCGAGTTTGGCGGTGGTTTCATTACTTTCATAAAGTCCTCGGCCTTGGCCTTTTTTTTTTTTTAAGTCAATGACCTGCTTAAGTTTCACTTCAAGTGTTTCACAGGCTCACAGTCAACTGTTCTTTGCAGCAGGATTTGAAAAGCGCTTCTGCATTAGATGCTGGACTTTTCAAAAGAACGTTTTCAGCGATGGTTACAGATATGAAAAACTGCAGACGTTTCCTGGGATTGTGCAGGAAGATGTCACCGCAGATGATCTTTCTGATGAGAAGTCGGCGTTACAGATACGTCCTCCTCGCCAGAGCGTGAAGTTCGTCTCCTCGTTTGAGAAAACGCACAGCCAATCAGGACAGAGAAACCGGCTGCCTGATTGTAGGACAAAGAGAAGGATAAAAGGGCACTTTGTAAAAGAAATTAGGCTGCCTCATTCTGCCACTCCAGTTTTCACGTAGAGGCAGATCAGCAAATGAGTCTCACTCCTCAGTCTGTCCGTTAGGAGTCCCAATCGCTGTCCTCGCCGCCGTACATGTCTGCTAGCTTCCTGAAGCGTGGCCCCCACTCGCTGAGGTAGTTATAGTCCTGCTCCCCTTCTGAGGAAACGGACCCTAGCGAGCTGAGCGACTCGGCCACCGATCCGTTACCTTCATACGCGTAGGTGGCCAGCGAGTCGTAAGGAGGAGCCGTGGGATTGCCGTCGTTTTCCTGCACGCGTTGATTGATAAAGTCTCGCACGTCTGCGTTCTCTCGGGACGGGACCGCGGTTCTGCGGAGTGGCGGCGGAGGGTAGAGCGACTCGGAGGGCAGGATGTCCCGTCGCAGTTTGCTCTCCTCCATCACTTCGGGATGCCGAAGCGCTCCGATGTCAAAGGCCTGCGTGTCCTCCTCGCCGCCGCCCTCGTCATTGTAGCTGACTACGTTGTCCCTCACGTCCTCCTTGGAGATGATCAGGGGCTCTTTCTTCTTCTGACGTTTCATGGCAGCAAACAGCACCACGATCACTACAGAATGAGAGATGAAAAATGTAATTAATAGTGATGCATCAGAATGAAAAGCTCTTATATATGCTTATAAATGTATCAAAGGTTTGGGGTCAGTAAGAATTTTTTCAACTTTATTCTTGCTTTTGTTCAGCAAGGACATATAAAATTGATCTAAAGTGACAACACATTTGTAATGTTACAAAAAAATTCTAATGAATGCTGTTCTGAAGTTTTATTTATAAAAGAATTATGAAAAAAGTATTAGAGTTTCCACAGAAATATGGAGCAGCACAACTGTTTTCAACACTGATAATAAGAAATGTTTCTTGAGCTCCAAATCAGCATATTGGAATAATTTGTGAAGGATCATGTGACACTAAAGACTGCTGAAAATTCAGCTTTGCCATCACAGGAATACAGTGGCATGCAAAAGTTTGGGAACCCCTTGCAGAATCTGTGAAAATGTGAGTAATTTCAACAAAATAAGAGAGATCATACAAAATGCATGTTATTTTTTATTAAGTACTGTCCGGAGTAAGATGTTTTGAACCCTTTCCATCAGTGACTATGATTTTGAGATCCATCTTTTCACACCGAGGACAACTGAGAGACTCAAACACAACTATTAAAAAAGGTTCAAATGCTCACTGATGCTCCAGAAGGAAACACGATGGGGGATGAAAACTTCTGATCAGGATGTCCAAATTTTGCAAGTAAAAGTTTTCAACCCCCGACACTTAATGCATCGTGTTTCCTTCTGGAGCATCAGTGAATGTTTGATTTTTTTCAGTAGTTGCATTTGAGTCCCTCAATTGTCCTCAGTGAAAAGACGGATCTAAAATCATATAGTCACTGCTGGAAAGTGTTACACTGTGACTTGTAGCCGGCACAGAAGTGGGATTCAAATTACTAACGAATCGTTCAGGCTGTTCAGAGTTCTATGTTCTGTGTTTGCTGGCTTTTCTAATCTCGGGAAGATCAACGTGGGATTCACAAAACGCTTGCTCTTGAAAGATGGGTCAGTACCCAGTTTATTTGAACCAGCTGGTTTCACTGAATCACAATCTGTAAGATGAATAATAGATTTTTCTATTTTCTATCAAGTGTTCAAAATACGGAATTATGACACGTGCTATACTTTCTAGACCAATCACAACAGACTGGGCCATCTGACCAATCAGAGCAGAGTAGGCTCACGAAAAGGAGGCGTTTAGAGAGACTGAATCTTAGAACGGCTTCAAACGAATCATTCGAGAATCGCTGAGGTCATAGTAAATGCATCTTTTAGAAAACGATAGCGTTGTTTGACCTTGCATGCATGTAAACCTTTTGTAGGAGACTCTTAAAACAATATTAGGAACCTTAATAGGGGCCTCTTAAAAAACTCAATGCTAAATAGCGTTAGCTAATACCACCTTCAGAAAGCAGGTGGTAAACAAAATGACATTGAAAAAGATTTTCTACTGATCATTGCAGAAGATATTCATCACATGATGAAGAAAAACATTATAAATGGCCATATATACAGATGTGCAGTGTAGTCGAGTACACTTTCAACATTTTGAAGAAGTGATTCAGATGGTGTGTGCAAATAAAGCCCACTATCAGTGTGCCACAATTCGTTTTTAGTATCCCCCCCCCCAGTGCCATTTGGTTGCTTTTATCAGTGATCTTTCACTGTAAGAGTTTCATACATGATGCATGCTTTTACCCTGTAGGTGACACCTAATGTAGGTGTCAGGTCGTTAAGAGAGCCACAGCATGCAGTTCACAGGTGAGATCTAGCTGATGTTAACGGTTTTCTACAGCAATTAAAAAAAAAACAAAAAAAAACAAATACCACAGTAAAGGGTGCTTTTACACCTGTAGATCGATTGCTTTATTCTGAAACAGGGATTAAAATTATTACAATGTTGCTTTTGATTCTCAGTATGGTTCGCTTTCACACAGCAAAGTTTCTCAACGGACCAAACGTGTTAATACAAGTCACAAGCGAGTAAACTGTCCTCTCATTGGTCAAAGTTCCACTTTCTTTTATTCGCTCAGGATGGAACAACAACAGCTCGCGGGCTTATTGTTGCATTTTTTGTAGCTATTGTTATATTAATTTATAATTTTCAGCAGGAGTCCAAGATTTGTAGGGAAAACATTTTAAAACACACCGACCACAAAGAGAGCAATAAGACGGCATTATAAAATGAAAAGGCGCGCTTTGACTTTGAATGGCGCAGACGTGCCTACACACAGACATTCACAGGCTCATTTTAAGCGGTATTAGCAAAACAACAAAGCTACTGCTGTGCACAGAACTGTAATTACCCATTATACAGTGTGATAAAGCCTGATTCGTTGGTCCATTTGATCGGATTTCCTTCTCACTACAACCGAACCGCTCCAGAGCCTTTAGGCGATCTCGGACAGATTGTTTTGGCGCGGGTCCGAGCGCGATTGCCGTGTTCACTAGAGCTGTCTTGCAGCACTCAAAACGTAAAATAAATTTTGAATCGTCTTTAAACCGGTTCATTAAAACGATCTATCCGAAAGAACCTTTTCGTGGAAACGAATCAGACTTTTGATCACTATTAACGAGCAAGACTGCATCCTCAATCTTGCTCAGAACCGACTCTTTTCATTCAGTCTGTTTTCGTGAATCAGTGTTCAGCGATGTTTGATGACAAAAGCCGAGATATGCAGCCTTCCTATGATGCATCATTTCGTTTGAGTGGCGCCCACAGATAAGCTTTGTTGAACTGAAAACGGCTATGTATGGAGAGTCGATTCCCCTTGATGGGACCGATTCCAAACTTTGGAATCGACTCTTGATTCCCAACACCCCGGAATCGAGGAATCGATTCTTTTTTTAAATTGACTCCCACCCCTAGTGTTCACATATGTGACCTTGGACCACAAAACCAGTCATAAGTGTTCGAAATTGATCTTCATACAACATCTGAAAGCTGAATAAATAAGCTTTCCATCAATGTATGGTTTGTTAGGATAGAACAATTTTTGGCCGAGATACAACTATTTCAGTATATGGAATCTGAAGGTGCAAAAAAATCAAAATATTGAGAAAATCGCCTTTAAAGTTTTCCAAATTAAGTTCTTTGCAATGCATATTACTAATCAAAAATTAAGTTTTGATATATTTGCAGTAGGAAATTTACAAAATATCTTCATGGAACAGATCTTTACTTAATTTCCTTATGATTTTTGGCATAAAAGAAAAATCTATAATTTTGACCCATACAATGTATTTTTGGCTATTGCTACAAATATACCCCAGCGACTTAAGACTGGTTTTGTGGTCCAGGGTCACATATGCCCAAACAAACCGAGCTAAGAGGTGTGAATTGATCAATTACGATGGTACTTGTATGAAGACAAATCTTTTTTTTAATTAAAATGACATCTAAAACTCAAAAGTGATATTCCTTTTTTTGTGAAATAAATCAAAACTGGAGTGAGTTTAATGGAAATCTAGCCCTTGTTCCCCAGTTTCCTGATTAAATAAGCAACAAGTGTGTTTTATCAGTTCAGCCATCTGAGCATGTCAGAAATTGTTTTTCTTTATTTTCCCTTTTCCCTCCCATAATTGCAAATTATTTTACATGCAGATCAGGCGTACTCACTTCAGACCACTGGAATTGTAATTAATCAAATGGCAGCGCAGACAAAAGCGCTAACTGACAAGAAGACAGGTGGGAAAATGAACTGAAAAGTCTCACTAACAAAGGGCTTGAAAGATGAACAGTCGGATTCACAGCAGACAGACGGACGGAGGAGGCGGCCATCAGACGGATGGACGTAGGAGAAGTGATCTGATTGTTAAAGTCAAAAGAGAGAAGCGAGGGCCACTTACAGAGCAGGATGAGGATGCAGAGCAGGATGGCCACCAGCGCCCCCGTGCTGAGCCCAGCGGAGCTGCTCAGAGCCTCGGCGTTGCACATCTCCATGTTTCCTTCTCGGTCGCACGTGCACACCCGAATCGTGAGCGTGCCCGTGCTGCTCTGCATGGGAATGTGTCCGTCCGAGATCACCACAGCCACTAGATGGGTGCTCTTGTGCATTCGGTCAAATCCGTTGCGTCGTGTGAAGATCCCAGCTGTGTTATCTGTGGAGAGTTGAGCACTTAGTTTATTAAGTGTCTAAGGAACTGCCCTCTCTGCGGGCCCGGGCTGACCTAAAGTTATGGCTACTGTGGACCGAGCTGCCTCAGTTTAAACAGCTAGACGTGGAGTGGCGGTGTGTTCTAAAGATTTCTCCTGTTTGATTGGTCTGTGTTGTCATGAAGAGAGACAGTGAGCTAGTTAGAAGGCCAGACAATGTGAGAGGGCACCCACCTCCATTATCTCGGACTGAGAAGTTTGCTCGCACTGAGCTCTCTGGTGCTAAAGAGAACAAGAAGCGATGTCCACCGACCGGCTCGTCTGGATCCACTGCACTTATTGTCTGGATTTTCTGTGGCAAAGAAGCAAACCATGACAATCACATATTTAACAAAATCCACCATTACAAATTGGGTCGCATATTATATGATATGTGACCCTGGACCACAAAACCAGTCATAAGGGTCAATTTTTGAAATTGAGACTTATTCATCATCTGAAAGCTGAATAAATAAGCTTTTTTTTAATTGATGTAGTATGTCCAATATTTGGCCGAGATACAATTTGAAAATCTCAAATCTGAGGGTGCAAAAAAATCAAAATATTGAGAAAATCGCCTTTAATGTTGTCCAAATGAAATTCTTAGCAATGCATAGTACTAATCAAAAATAAATTTTGATGTATTTATGGTAGGGAATTTACAATTAATAGCCTAATGATTTTTGGCATAAAAGAAAATCGATAATTTTGACCCAAACAATGTATTGTTGGCTACTGTGTTTTATATTATATTATATTATATTATATTATACTAAAACATTGTTTTTTTCAAGCATTTTTCAATTCTGAGATTTTGGGTTTTCATAAAGAGTTGTTTTTCTTCAGGCTAGTGGAATTAAAAAAAAAAAAAACATTAAAAATACACTTTCAAGTGTTTATTTTATTGCACTTTATCTTTCAATTACAATAAATTCACTGTATTTAAAGGCCGTTTTCTCAAAATATATATTTTTTTGTCCCGCCCTGCAGCTCTTACATACACCAAACTTTACCTACATTCTTAAGGTTTTTGCAGAGGGGTTTGTTTATATCATTTGCGCAATTTTATATGACATTTTATTCATAAAAAAAATATTTTTTAAATTGTTTTTTATTTATCTGTATTTTTTTTCTGGCCGTTGACAGTATTTTCAGATTTATGGAATTATATCTAAAATCCTTTCTGTACTTTTGACTCTAATATGTCAACAAAATGAAACAAGAATTTGTAACCTTGTTCAATG
Organism: Labeo calbasu; assembly: GCA_019740295.1. Lineage (NCBI taxonomy): Eukaryota > Metazoa > Chordata > Actinopteri > Cypriniformes > Cyprinidae > Labeo > Labeo calbasu. Next base: position 11,180 of record JAHKKF010499871.1, read on the forward strand.
TTCAGATTTTTATTCTATAAATATATGCAAATTAGTGCATACTTAAATAGATAATGCCTAATTTGCATCAAAATATTGACAAAATCGCCTTTAAAGTTGTCCAAATGAAGTTCTTAGCTATGTATGTTACTAATCACAAATTAAGTTTTGATATATTTACAGTAGGAAATTTACAAAACATTTTTATAGAACATGATCTTTACCTTAATGATTTTTGGCATAAAAGAAAATCGATAATTGCGACCCATACAATGTATTGTTAGCTATTGCTACAAATATAACTATGCTACTTATGACTGTTTTTGTGATCCAGTGTCACATATTATATTATATTATAATATATTATAATAATATGTAACACACCGTTTTTTCAAGCGTTGGTCAATTCTGAGATTTTGGGCTTTTTGGGTTTTCAAGTGTTGTTTTTCTTCAGATTAGTGAAATGAAAAACATCAAAAATACACTTAAATGTGTTTATTTTAATTATCGTTCAATTATAATAAATACACTGTATTTAAAGGCTATTTTGTCTAAATTAGGTTTTTTTTGTTGCGCCCTGCAGCTCTTACATACACAACTTGATCTACATTCTTAAGGTTTTTACAGAGGGGTTTATATATCATTTATGAAATTTACAACATTTTATATACAATATACAACATTTTATTCATAAAAAATGGTAGTTAAAAAAAAAAAAATTGGCTGTTGATAGTATTTTTAGATTTATGGAATAATATCTAAAATTCTTTCTGTACTTTTGACTCTAATCTCTCAAAATGAAGTTTTTGAAAGAATTTTGAACCTTATTCAATGTTCAGGTTTTTATTCTATAAATATATGCAAATTAGTGCATACTTACTAACTTAATGTTTGCAATTCTTACTGTAATTAGTCAAAAAACTGGGGGAGTATGGTGTTATTTTATATATAATTTAGGTATGTATATATTTATTTATTTTTACCCTTTTCACCCTTTTGTTTTTATTATATTTTAGTTTTTTTTTTATTACTGTTATTTATTTAACTAATCTAGTTTATTTAAGTAAAAGACATTTGCCGTTTTTGTCAACTTCTAATATCGAAAACAGACATTTTTAGAATAAACATTTATTT
>JAHKKF010499872.1:0-20306 GCA_019740295.1 Labeo calbasu
TTTAAAATATATTCAAATAGAAAACAGTTATTTTAAATAGTAAAAATATTTTAATTTTTTACTGTTTATGCTGTAATCAAATAAATGTAGGCTTGGGGAGCAGAAGAGACTTCTTTAAAAAACATTAAAAATGTTTAAACACTTTTGACTTGTATTGTACATGTTTTTTTTCTTCGTAATTTTGAACAATCACATCATCATTTTTTCACAGATCAGCCTGAACATTTCTTCTAAATACTTCAAGCAATCTGAGAATGAGCAGAATTTTATTTTTAGGCTGATCTACAGCCTTAAGTCACCAATGTAAGTAAAATGTCTCTCCTCACATTTGTGCCAATCATGTTAGTGAGCCCCCTGTTATAGCCCTCCCCTCTCTGAGAGTGAAACACCTGGACCGCTGTGAAAATATTTGGCCTGTAAAGGACTCAGTGCTGCAGGGTCCCATCTCAATAGCATCCTTCACTCTCATAATCAGTCTAAAGACATTATCCACTTAGTGGAGATGAGCTGAGGGGCTGCAGGGGATACGCAGGCTCAGTAACACAGTTAGTCTAATGGCCGCCAAAGAGGGAGCAAGATGACTTTCAGTAGGGTTGGAGGGCAGGGGGGGCTCCGGGGAGAGAGCGGCTCCCCGTGGGCCTGCTAATCCAATGCTTGCATTGAGGTTTTGATATCACTCTCATTTGGGGACAACAGCTTTTATAAGCTCTGTTGACAAGGTGCAGCCTAATGCAAACAGCCATTCGCCTGCCCTTAGGCATTCGGAGAAGAGCTGATGAAGACAAACTGGGTCTGAGAGAATGAAGTTGTTTTAATGGTCTGTGTGACCAAAGCACATGTATTTTGTACTACTCTTCAGGACATGAGGGAAAAACAATTCTAAATGCACATAGTAATAATAGTAACCGTAATAATTCAGCTTTCTATATATACTTAATTTTGGACAGTTAAATAAGAAAGGAATTACTGACTCTGGTCTTTTAATTATTAGAAAATAATGCACATACGAGGCGGTGATGCAGAATTATTTTATAATAATTTAACAAACTGGAGTCAATTATTCCACTTATACTACGGTTACCACAGCTCAAATATTTTTCATATGTTGTATTTAAAGACATTCGTAAAGTTTGCCATGCGTTCCCCTCAAAAGAACTGCATATTGCAATGTTCGTCAGCCAATCACATTAAGCATTTAACAGCACCATAGAATATATATTATATTATATTATATTATATTATATTATATTATATTATATTATATTATATTATATTATATTATATTATATTATGTTATATTATATTATATTATATTATATTATATTATATTTAGGGCTGTCAGTCAATTACAATTTTTAATCTAGTTAATTACATGATGTGTTGATTAATCTATTTAATCGCAAATTACATTTAGCTGTAAAAATACCCCAAAAAGATTATTTTAAGCTATTATTTGTGTTAAATTAGAAAGTATTAAGTAAACATTATAAATAGTAGCTTTAGAAAGAAATATTTTGATTTAATTCAACATAAAATTGATTACACACAAACGTTTAGGCTACAACGGCCTAACATAATAGGAACATAAAAGAAGATAATTCAGGGCTCAGTCCTAAGGATTTTTTCTATTTCTATTTTTCTAAAAAATTTTCACTGGCTCTGCCACAAAAAAATTTGATCGTTGCTGTTATCATTGTTTTTGACTTATGTTATCTTTTATTTTAATAAATAAGCTTATATGACACCATACCAATTAAATTGTACAATTGTCGATTCCAATTTCGACACCACAGCAAAACCTACTAGCCTAATAAATATAAAGTTCAAACATTATTTGTCTGTTCAAAAATTATTTTATTATCATTAATATTTTATTATAAATGAAAAGATGCTGTAGGGAAAAACAGCAGACAGACTGAAAGAAAGCAAACTCAGTCTCTGAAAGCAGGTGGCGCCTATGGAATAACAGTGATTTTACGTTTCTTTGGTTACCGTTGTAAACCGGTGAACACTAGTTTAAATGTATTATATAGAGGCAAATGAAAACAAAAAAGCCAAGTAAACTTTTCTTAAAACAGTCAGTTCCCCTCAGAGATACATTCATATAAACCCCCGTTTCAATATTTAGGATAATATTTCCTAAATTTCGTGCATTGTGAACCGTGATCTTGCTGTTTGGGACAAACAGCACTCGTGTGATTGGTATTGCTCTTCCTGCTCGTGTGATATCTTTATCATATGATAATCATTATAGTACGGTTGGTGTCAACATTCAACTGTATGAAATGTAAGTTGACGTACAGGTCTGGGGTAGGGGAAATGAACACTAGAGGCGGTAAAACGGCAAGCACTTGTACCAATTTTCGTACATAGTTATGATTACAGCTACATATGTTTTGCTTTCCAGATGTAACAAGCTTGCTCGGTAGCTCAGCCAGCATGGAACTGGACTTGGGATGTGGAATCCTTGGGTACGAATCTTGTGAAAAATATGACTTGCGACAAAAGAGTTGAGAGATGAGATATCAAAAAACAAGCTAAAACGGCATGCTTGCAATTGTGTTTTTAAGTCAAATTCACTTTTGTTCATATTATCGGGTAGGTTTAGGTGTAGTGCAGATGGTACGTTATTTAAAAAGTCACAGAACATTAGAGTTAAAGCACCACTCAACGGACATTTCAATTCAGAACCGCAGTGTGACGTACAAAACCAACATCACATAAAACGTACCATATGTACATTCATCTGTTCTGGGGGAAAAACCAAACACTCTTTCAGCGCCACTCAGTGGACATTTTACATTGAATATGTCACGAAATGTTCATGACAGTATGTATTTCGCGTCTTGTGAAAAAGTTCCCATAGATTGTTTTCATTGTATGATCAGGTTGGCTTATACCTGTTACGCTTGAAAGGCACCACATCCACAAGTTAAGATCATTCACTCTTATTTCCCAAACTAGACAAGTACAAACTGTCTTTCTCCCAATGGAGTGATCGAAACTCATGCAAAAACTAACAGTGGGAACACAGTGAACTCTCTAAAGGGACATATAAACTCACTCCTCTTGGGCAACACAAAGTACTTTTGCAGTAAAATTCCAGTTCCACTCATAGTGTTTTTCTTCTGTAGGATGGTAGGCTAATTAGATTTTACTGCAACCATACCGCAATATTGGCTTCATGGGAAATCCACACAACTAATACGAAGCTTTTACAAGCGTACAGAACAGGCTTTCAATGATTCAATCATGAAGTTCAGTGTCCAGGCACATTAGTGGTATGTTCATTTGCTTGTGTTTGATGACGACAGCAGTGGGTGCAGTTGGAACGCTCTTCAAGTATGGAAGTTGTGGGACGTGTCTTTGATTTACTGAAAAGGAGAGAAGTGTTCTGCTCTTGGCTGGAGGAGCTGTTATATGCAGTTAAACAGTGTGAGTCTTTTTGACACGTCCATTTAAATTTGCCTCATTCTCTTGAAACTCTAAAACACTGAAGCGACGGCAGTCTAGAATCCCTCATATCCAAGGCCAAAGTTTAGTAAGTTAAGTGTTCAATCTGATTCAGAGATTAACGTCAACGGTAACATTTCTTTTGTCAAAAAGAGCAGATGCCAAATAGCAAAGCAAGTTCACGGACACCAAATTGGTTTGGTGATCAGTATGCCAATCATTGCAGTTTTAGGAGTGACTCCAGAATTCTGTTCACACCCAAAATCATAATTTAGAGCAGTGGTTCTCAACCTTATTGATTCTAAATCCACCCATTATCCACAACAACATTCAAATGCCATTAATCCCATTTTATTAACCAGTGTCTTCACAGCTGACCTTCGATGATCTAATTTAAACATACTAATAAGCAAAAATTACTCAAGATAAACTAACATTTGCTTTTCTTTTTTTTTTTTTTATTGCTGAAGAGTGTACTTTCTTCTTCTGCGTTCTACTATACAGACGTGAATTTACTTTTCCTTTAGTCTGGGGTTTATTCATTTTACTTTTGGTGTGAAAGGGCTTTTACATTTGCCAAAAATAGAACTTTTTATACCAAAAACAAAAAAGACCTGCCCAGATTTTAAAAAGTAGCGCAAAAGTAATGTAACGCAATTAGTTACTTTTTTAAGGAGTGAGGCAATATTATAATGCATTACTTTTAAAAGTAACTTTTCCCAACACTGCTTATGACCGTTCTAATTGTTTATGATTTATGGATAAAGATTAAGGATAAGGAATGTATTTATTGTATTGTATTTAAGGAAATATTTTCACTTTTGTTCCAAGAATCCTGGTTCTTCAATGAAGAACTGTCAATAAAACAAGTATTATCTTGATTTGTAATAGTTTTAGCTTATTATAATGGTTGTTCTGTCTCATTTTAAGCCATCTTGAGGCCCATTTGAACATTTACTGAGGCCCTCTAATGGGAAGAGAACCACTAATTTGGGGCATTCACTCCTGCATTTAAACACAATTGTCACTTCCAAAACTTTCTAGTGTCTATGTGGGTTTGGTACGGTGGTACTCTGCCCTGGGTTTCTGCATTCATCACATCATCAACTGCCAGTTTCGTAACCCATTCTCCCTATATAATCATCGCCAAAGATATTGCGTGGTTGGACCAGATGTTTAAATTACATCTAAGCCCTGTGCTTTTCTTAATTCAGCTAATGAAAAAACATGTAACGAGGAAAGATTGAGAAATGTTTTCACAAATAAAATGCAGCACATGCACATAAATCCACACACGTGTTCCTTATCTGACTTTAGGACAAGCAGCTCTGATAAAAACCCCAGAAAATGGTCTTGTGGAGTCTGTAAATAAGATAAGAGCTGCACACAACACATATGGCCACACAGCCAATAGTAAAGCTGTTCTACCCTCAGACCAACGCATCTTTGTCTACAGACAGTAGCTTCATGACATTAAGGTTAAACCACTGATGTCACATGGACTGTTTTAATAATGTCTTTACTACTTTCTGGGCCTTGAACGTGGCGGTTGCATTGCTGGCTATGCAGGATCAAAAAGCACTTGGGTTTCATCAAAAATATCTTAATTTGTGTTCTGAAGAGAAGCAAAGATCATACGGGTTTGGAACAATATCGGGTGAGCAATTAATGACAGAATTTTAATTTTTGCATGAACTATCCCTTTAAGAAATTATAGTGAAAAAAATGAAACGTGGCTTATTAAGGCAGAATTATTGAATAAAAACAATGTAAAAATCCACCACACCTGATCATACAATGATGCTTCAATCTTTCCACTGCAGCTGAGTTCTGATGAAACTTCTCTGTAATACAAAGCAACGTCGCCAATGCAAATATCACACACTCATTTGGAATTCAGTCCCTGTGGTTTGTTTTAAGTGCTCAGGGCACCTCAGGTTTCCTATTTATCCATTTTTTTAATTTGTGTCATATAAACACAAACAGATTAGATAATAGAGACGAGGGAGCGTGGGATTAATTTTGAAGTGGCTCATTAGCACGTGGCTAGTCTAGGATAATTAGGTTTCATTTTCCCCCACGGCCTCTAGTCATATTGCAGTGTGGCAGCTGCTTTTACAAGCCCCCCATTCTCTGCCTGATAAGTGGCTGTCAATCAAACGGGCCTGAGTTTGAAAGTGTAACATCTGCGACTGCGGCTGCATCCTGAGTGGTCCGTAGCAACAGCATCCAGGCCTCTGAAACGCCCTCTTCAGGCATCATAATAATGCTGTACTGCTATAAAACTACAGTAATAGGTCACAGAAACATGAAACAAAACAAAACAACAAAACTTATGTAAAAAGAGCTAATTTCACCCAAAAATAAACATTACTCTCCCTAATGTCGTTCCAAACCCGTAAGACCTTTTTTTGATGAAATCCGAGAGCTTTCTGAGCCTACATAGACAGCAAGGGAACTACCATGGTCAAGGCACAGAAAAGTAGTAGGACATGGTTAAAATAGCTCTTGGATTTCATCAAAAATATCTTAACTTGTGTTCTGAAGATGAATGAAGGTTTTATGGGTTTGGAAAAACACGAGGGTAAGTAATTAATAACAGAATTTTCATTGTAGGGTGAACTCTCTCTTTAAGTATTATTATTTTGAATAATAGTATTAACTGCATTCAGTTTTGCATATAATTGCATTCAGCAATTATATCACCCATTTTTAAACTGTGGCTGCAAAGTTATGAAAAAAAGAATATATTTTTATAATTAACAAAAACTCTTAATATGCTTAAATTAAGTAAATATTCTCCAGATAGTATTTTAATAATTTACTGAGAATATACAGTCAAACCAAAAATTATTCAGACACCAGATATAATTTCTGATATTTTTTACTAGTTGGGTGCAGGACACTATAGAATATAATCTAAGTGAGGATAGCAAAATAAAGTATACTGTTACATATTATACCCAAAAATTATTCATACAGTGGACTACCAGTAAAATTGAGAAAAAATTGGGACTAAAAATTATTTAGACACTTTGACCTGACCATGTTTTTCTTTAATTGCTAATGCCATCTTTTTACACCACAGACTGAACAAAATGAAGCATTGCTTGGTAATTGGTCAACAAAGCATTGATAATTGTGTAAATATTGTCATAATAACACTTGTCTGAATTTTTCATTACATACCTTTCTATCAAAGTTATCTGACATTATCAAGATGAATTTGTTCTGACAGTTTAACTCTGTGTTCGTCATATTTGATTACCATTTTCTAAACTATAGCGAATAAACTGATAATGTCTGTAAAAAAAAAGTTTTTGGTTTCACTGTATATTTTTTGGTTTGACTAAATATTATAAGAAGGCCTTCGCTTGCAACAAGAATCATCGTATTTGGGAAGACATTCATTTCAATTATAATCCCGTTGTGTTTCAAGGAACATGATATCTATTTTATTGAAGGTTTTGAAAACTACAGTAACAGCAGGTCAAATGTAAAACAGAGCAACTTTTTTTTGTTAACAGACATAAAAAAAAACAATACAAATCTAATATTATTATTTGCAGACTGATTAGTAAGACACTTGCTAAAGTGCAAATAAATTTTTTTCCTTGAACATTTCAGAACATTCCCCTTCAAATATTACAAAATCTTGATTTTCCATTAACAAATACACTATTCCACATTTGTCACATGAAAGCAGAGTTGAATAACTAGACTTAATTACAGTAAACCTTCAATTAATAGTTCCTATCTGAGTACCCTAATGAGGTCCAGAGTGATCCGATTCCTCTGAAGATCCACATTCATGACCCGCACTTCTACCCGCTCACCTGGGCCGAGAGCTAGGCTTCTACGCCGCTGGTCAACAGGAAGTTTATCCGGAGTGATGAAGCGGTTTGGGATGAGACCAGAACGTCCGACTCCAATGTCCACAAAGGCTCCAAATAAAGCAGTGTTCGTTACACGACCTGTGAGCACCATCCCATTGTGCAGGTCATTCATGGACACAATTTCCCGCTTGAAATCTGCTTGCTCGAAATCTGTTGAGAACAATAGAAAAATAAGACAATTATAAAGCTACAGTAGGGCCAGGTGATAAATCGATAATGATAATTATCGTGCGATATGAATTTCCTTGATAAACGATAACAAGCGTTCGAAAAATGTTTGATATAATGTTTTTGTGGCAAAGGCGGAACAAAAGAGCGCTAGTCAAAGCGCGACACTCGGACCGTTTATCAGCTCGGACCAAAGTTCAAACGGCGGCATGGCACGAACTTACTAGAGCAGATGCGTTCATTCGGTCACTAAACAGCGCCAGTGTGATACTTAGGGCTGTTCGATTACGAAATTTTTGGAATTGAGTCCGATTCAGATTCCTGGTTGTTTTCGATTCTTTTTTTTTCAGATCGGAGGAACCTAATTTTGCCATGAGTGTAGGATATACGTGTCTTAGAAAGTAGCCTTATCTTAATATGAAGCTTTATTTTTTTTTTAAAATTATGATAAATTTCTGCATTTAAATTGTAACTTTACTGCATTGCCCATGAAATTAGTCACAGCCCACAGTGCAGCAGTGGACATGCGTTTATTGCATGAACTGAACAAGGTGTGCACAGTTCAGGTCAGTGATGTTAACTTCAACGTGTTGCTTCGCACAAAATTAACAAACTGTACACAAACAAAACAACCAGAACATTAACAACAACACTGATATAACAGCCCGAGGTTTATCTGTCAATCAGATGCGCTCTCGGCCACTGTGCTCTTATTTTTCTTTCAGAATTATCATTGGCTGTTAGAAAAGTTAAGAAATAGCATTATTTAAAAAAAGATGGAAATATGATCAATACCCTCCAGTACGTCATGATCTATTCTGTCGTGTAGCACTTAAAATTGGGAGCAATATAAGCCAGTTCCACCGTAAAATAACTTCTGAATCGTTTTGAACTGGTTCATTAAAACGATCTATCCGAAAGAAACTTTTAGTGGAAACAAATCAGACTTCTAATCATTATTAGCGGGCAAGAGGCAAATTAATGGATCCTCAACGGAAGGGTGCATCCTCAAACTCAGACGAGCTCAGTACTGACTTTTTTCATTAAGTTTATTTTCGTGAATCGATGTTTGATGACAGCAGCCGAGATATGCAGCCTTCGTATGATGCAGCCTTTCGTTTGAGAGGAATCGATTCCCAGCCCTAGTGATACGCTTGAATTCAGTGAAGAACACAAATGACTCGGTTTATAGCCAGATGAGACAGCGCTGACAAACAGGAGAAACACTGAGCAACGACACAGTCAGAAGGCTTTTTAATCTACAAATCGCCATCAATTACCACAGATTTACTGTTGTAGCACTAACTGCACAGTGGCATTGTGTCAGAAATGTGGGTATATTTGTGTCGAATTTTATTATATTATTGATGCAGACATGTATTAAATGTATTGGAGGAGGAGTAATGAAATATAATTACAGTATTTTTGTGAAAAATCTATAGCATTTACGCATTTATACTAAATGCAAGTTACTGTTTTTCATACAAATACCGAGGAACCATATTACATTTTACCATGTTATTGAGGTGCAATATTTGTGGCTTTAACTGTTATATATCATGATCTATGGATGATACCATGGAAGAGCATGGTTAATTAAAAAATAAAAATAAAAAAACCCTTGAACAGTCAGAATAATTAAATTTCACCATATACAAATGAGGCTGCTACAATTTTTACAGATATTACTGATTTTGATAATGAACATAAATCTACATCTGCATTCTAACGCAAGCTACTATCAAATGTGTATTTCTAAGAGACATTTTTTTTTATATACTATTAATACTATCAGGTAACACAAACTTGTTTCTTACTTTGAAACAATGTTACTCATTAAAACGTAGAACTAAAAAATTATCTTTTTCTATTAAGATATTTATTTTGTTAAGGAAAAATGACTGGAAAAAGTGTGAAGAATTCAAAAAACATGAAGTGTTTGTCACGTTCTGACCATAAAGAATATTTTAAAGCCACATTTAACTGTCTGGTTTTTACAACTTTCACATTGTAGCAAAAATCTGCCTTTAAACTTGAAAGAAATACAGATTTTACATTTATAATTATCGATACCGACTGATATGAAAAAAAAATATTGTGATAATCACCCAGCCCTAAGCTACAGGCACATTAGTTTTTTATATTGTCATTATGTTGTGACCAACTTCAACATTTTCACTCTCACGCAAAACATACAAACGCTTGTATTCGAAATTACAACGGTAAATGTGACTGCACCGTTAGAAGCAAAGATGGAAAGAAAGAAAGACAAAATGTTTAAACAGATTTTGTCTTTTTCCAGTGACTAAGATTGACATTAACGTCCTTCCCTTCAAGTCTTGAGCACCCTCTTCCAACCTGATCCAAGAACTCCAAAGCTAGACATTAGAAACAAGCTTCAGTTAATGGTTTAAAACAAATAGAATTACCAGGCCTCTCAAACCTCTTCTTTCCGAGTCCATTTTGTCTGTTTTTTTGGGTGATTTTCTTTGGGAGGTGCTTTTTACATAAACATGGCCTCTCAGCAGGCTCTGCAGTCCAGGAAACATTCATCTCTGATTATTCTTATCCGGGACACCTTACCTAGAGCACCGCTCACATGGCAGTTATTTATACAGCTGGCTACGGCGCAGAACCCATCAGGCTTCCAACCAGGGGAAGTGAGCTTGCAGCCTACTGATGAGAAAACTAGCGTCATATCTAGTGCACATCATCTCATCGCCTGGAGTACCATCTCTTGATCAGTGATGTTTAAAAACACTCAGATGTGCAATATGTTTTTTGTGACATTTCCAGATTAACTTGTTTCTAAAAAACCTACAAAGAGTTTATCCCTCCATAAGAGTCTTAATTCAACTTCAACGAGCACTGGCATAATCTTTTAAAGTATGGAAATAAACCCCCCTCTCGTTCCCAAAGAAAACCTTTCTTTGCATATAATGAACTCTGCTCCACAACCCTGAAAACACGTTAAGACATTCATCTCAATTATAATCCTGTCACTTTTAATGAAACATAACATTTACTATCAACACCCGCAGAAGGAAAACAATGTCTTCTCAGATGTCTGAACTTAACATTAAAACCAGAAGAGGCGTTTGTTGTTTGGTCGTTTTTATTCAGTTGGAGAGTCACTGGGGGATTTTAGCGCTGGGATCAAGGCTACTCTGCTTTCCTCTTTACGCAGCTTTCTCTCTCATTAATGATATATCTGTCGGCAGGTCTGCTTTAATAATGCGGGTCTTCCCCCAAATTACGCGGCAAGACTTCAAAAGCCTGGAGCGCCGCCCAGTCATCTCACAGACAAGAGACGGACTCAGGGGAGACGGGAGGAGAATCGTTAGATGGGAGGGAGGAAAAGAGTATGAGATGCCAGCATTGTCTATGATCTGCGCAGCGGCCATGTTGAGAAAGTACTTTGATACTTTGGTTTGTGCTGTGCTAAACTGATTTCAAAACCTGAAACCTGATGTACATTAAACATCTGTTATGAAATGTTGCCACAGGCTATGGTCCGAACCACATTATAGAAAATTTAATACGTTCAAACGCTTAGTTTGCATTTGCCTGTCTGTCTATATGTGTAAAGTCATCCTACATGTACATTTCATAAAGAAACAAAATGAAAATTCATCATTTATTCAGCCTCCTGACAAATCTGTATGATCTGTCTTCTTTGGTGTGATACAAAAGGAAATATTTAGAGGAGAAAGCCTTTTTTCATTAATGATAATGAAAATAGTGATTTCCAAAGCCATCAAGATGATCTATAATGACTTTAACTTAAGTCTGTTCCCACAAAAAAGCATTCATACTGACTTTAAAAATAGTGTATGAGTTTTACTTTAAGATGCCTTTTCATCCTTTTTTCAGCTGTGGTCACCATTACTATTTTTGAGTTGCCAATTTCGTATGAACTGTAATAATAGCAAAAAAAAAGTAAGGAAAAAAGAAAGAAAGAAAAAAAAACTAAACATAGCCCTTAGCTTGTATGAAAATGTACAAATGAGATCATACAAATTCATTTTAAACAAATTCACATTAAAAAAAATTGTTATGGGTTGCCGTGAAACTGCCCAGACATTCAGCTAATCTTTAATCGCATGAGGGTGAGTAAATGATAAACTTTAATTTTTGGGTAGCCAACAAGGATTTTTCTTCATGATCTGTTAGTTAATGTTAGTAAGAATAATGCATTTTAATTTTCAGAAATTTATTTTTATACTTTCTAGAAATACAGTTGAAGTCAAAAGCACACCTTGCAAAAAACAAAAATAAGAGGGATTATACAAAATGCATGTTATATTTTATTTAGTACTGACCTGAATAAGATATTTCATATAAAAGATGTTTACATATAGTCCACAAGAGAAAATAATAGTTGAATTTGACCCTGTTCAAAACTTTACATTCACTTGATTCTTAAAACTGTATTGTTACCTGAATGATCCACAGCTGTGTTTTTTGTTTGTTTGTTTTGTTTTGTTTAGTGTTAGTTGTTCATGAGTCCCTTGTTTGTCCTGAACAGTTAAACTGCCCGCTGTTCTTCAGAAAAGTTCTTCAGGTCCCGCAGACCTGAAGTTTTTCAGGTGGTTTTTCAGCATTTTTGTGTGTTTAAACCCTTTCCAACAATGACTGTATGATTTTGAGATCCATCTTTTCACACTGAGGACAACTGAGGGACTCATATGCAAATTACAGAAGGTTCAAACGCTCACTGATGCTCCAAAAAGAAAAACGAGCCGGGGGTGTAAACTTTTGAACATTTTTCTTATTTTGCCTAAATGTGACCCTGGACTACAAAACCAGTCTTAAGTCGCTGGGGTATATTTGTAGCAATAGCCAAAAATACATGTATGGGTCAAAATTATTGAATTTTCTTTTATGCCAAAAATCATTAGGAAAGTAAGTAAAGATCATGTTGCATGAAGATACTTTGTAAAATTCCTACTGTTAATATATCAAAAGTTCATTTTTTATTAGTAATATGCATTATTAAGAACTTCATATGAACAACTTTAAAGGTGATTTTCTCAATATTTTGATTTTTTTGCACCCTCAGATTCCATATATTCGGATAATTGTATCTCAGCTAAATATTGTCCTATCATAACAAACCATACATCAATGGAAAGCTTATTTATTCAGCTTTCAGATAATGTATAAATCTCAGTTTTGAAAAATTGACCTTTATGACTGGTTTTGGGTCACATATTTTTTTTATTTAGTACTGCCCTTCAGAAGCTACAGAAGATACTTACATGTTCCCCAGAACACAAAATAAGTGAAATTTACCAATTGTCCTGTACAGGACAAACAAGGGACTCATGAACAACTATCACTAAAAAAATAAAAAATGAAAAAGCTGTGGATCATTTAGGTAACAATACAGTATTAAGAATCAAGTGCATGTAAACTTTTGAACAGGGTCATTTTTTTCATTATTTCTCTTATTATTATCTTATTCAGGTCAGTATTAAACAAAAAATAACATGCATTTAGTATGATCCCTCTTATTTTGGTAAAATAATGAACATTCTGCAAGATGTATGTAAACTTTTGACTTCAACTGTATCTATATTGTTCTTTATTTCGCTAAAATCTTTTGCAACTTGCAACAAGCTGGAAATTTCACAGCTATAATCTAACTTCAATAAATCCATACACAATTCTGCTGAACAACAATGACATAAGATGCAAAACAACTTCTCTATTTTAAAGCAATCTTACTAAAGACTATCAAACTACATTTTTGTAGTTTCAACAAAACATCATCTGTGTTAGGCTGGCCACACACTTAAAGATTTTAAGCCAGATTTTGAGCCCGATTTGCACCGCTCAATGATCGTGGCCTGATTTGAGGCTTATTGCAACTACTTTTTGTCCAAAATATCCTCAAATGTGTCATTAAGTTTGTTTTTTTTTCCTCCCCATTGCATCAGAGCCTCCATGATCCCAAATCGTAAAAATATCAAACATGTATTATATTACGACTCTTGATCGGGCTGCCTTTGACGTGATACCTGCGATAGCCAATGAGAGTGAGCAAGCGTCACCTACGAGATGTTGCGTGCTTGTATAGCTGAAACTTGGCATCCACAAACATGCCACAAAAGTAGATTAGAGAAAGAACATGACCCATTTTATTTTTTCTATTTGTATTTTGCTGTAAAACAGAACGTGTAGCATGGCAGCCAATGACGTGTCAATTGTCCTCCATTTGTCTTTCTTCTCAAGTCACATTTGATCTCGTGAGTTTTCGTAAATCTTGTCCTACTGTAAAATTGTTCCTACAAGCAAAATGATTATAAAGCTAAAAACTGTTTGAAACTGTCATTATGTCTGTGGTCTCCCACAGTTTTAAGATTTGAAAATCATCTAGTGTGTCCCAGGACTGACCAAAAACAAGCTACAGTTATGTTAACTGTCCCGGGGCAGTGGGTAATCTTTATTGATGAGTGAATCCTGCAATTATCTTCAGATACAAAATTTATACTGTCCCCTATGTAGAGGAAAAAGAAAGGACACATCATAGAGAGATTCTTACCCTGACGAATGTCAAAGCCAGGTGGCTGAGTGAGTCCGTCCACAATGAGCTGAAGAGTCTCAGGTGTGGTGTCCAAAGATTTGGCCAAGACATCCAGACCTCTGCTCTTTACACTGCACTCGATACTCTGCCTGAGCGCAGCGCTGCCCATCTGATCCAAACTGCCCCCTATTTGAGACAAGAACCTGAGAGCAAGAACAGAAAATTACTCTCTTGACAAGTTAAGAAATAAGAGCAAGAGCAAGAGACAAGTTAAGAAGTAAGTGCATTTTATCAGTTTTTAAAGAGATTTCATAACACCTTCTGTAAACTTTATATCTTATTCAGAAACACTCCACACACACTTAGATCAGACGCTGTTAAGGCAGTGAGGTCTGTTGAGGTCCATGGGAGGTGGTGTCTTAATGAATGGCTTTTTAATAGCCCTTCTCAGAGCCCAGTGCACGTGGAGGAACTCCCCCGGCACACGGAGTGGAGGAGAGCAAAGACTGGGAGAGGAGGTAGATAGGGGAGGGGAGGTGAGACTAATTATGCCCTAAATCTTGATTTCTAGAGTCCCAGAGATGAAGACTCTGTCTCCCTCCATAAATCTAACCGACTTGTGAGCGTCGTACTTAAAAGGAAAAGGTTAGCGCTGAGGCTTGAGCAGTAAAGCAGGAACACAAACCAAACACAGCCAGCAAAAAAAGATCCAGACATGGCCTATTACTTGGCACAGCCCATAAGCTCTGGCTCAGGATGAGCCTACATATTCATTATGTGATCATGAACTGTAAGACTGAGACAGTGGTTAACCTTCAGCTTCATATTGTGCTACATAATAGGTCTGCATATATTGCAAATCAGAAAATGCATGTAAATACACAGCATATGTTGGAAAGGTAGAAATCTTTAGGCAGATATAATTAGATTTTGGAATTGCACTCAGGGTTTTGTTATAAGTTGGGAGGGATGTATGTTCAAAAACCTGTCTAACACTGCTGGCAATACTGAAAGTTCAAAGGCTGAAAGCTGATTTTGAAAAAAGATCAAAAAGGATCAAAAAGGACCATTAAATATTTCTTTGCAACAGATCATAAGCATCTATGGAAGCCCCTTTTTCACGATTGAATAAAAATAAAAAAGGTAATTGCAGCTTTTTTTTAAATCACAATTCTGACTTTTTTCTCGCAATTGCGAGACATAAACTCGCAGTTATAAGTTATAAAGTCAGAATTGTGTGATATAAAGACACAATTCTGTTATAAACTGATATAAACTCACAATTCAGATTGTTTTTTTCAGAATTGTAAGTTTATATCTCGCAATTCTGACTTTATAACACAGAATTGCGAATTAAAATTGTGAGATATAAACTCACAGTTTTAAGAACAAAATCCAGTCTTTTTTTCCCCTCAAACTTGGACTTTATAACTCGCAACTGCGAGTTTATATTTTGCAATTATAAGAAAAAAGTTAGCATTCCGAGTTTATATAACACTATTCTGAGAATGTCAGAATTGTGAGATGTAAACTCGCAATTGCAAGAAAAAAGTCAGAATTACAAGTTTCACTATTATAAATTTATTTCTCACTATTTGCAAGTTTATGTCCTACTATTCTGCCTTTACAACTCACAATTGCCAGTTCATATCACACAGTTCTGAGAAGAATTGCAAGTTTGTATCTAGTATTTCAAGAAAAAAAGTCAGAATTATTGCAAAAGTCAGATAAAAAGTCCCAATTACCATTTTTTTTTAATTCGGTGGTGTCCCTCCATAATAACTTTCGCTAACAAATATTATAACTTTATTTACCAGCACATTTAACAGATTTATTTAGCATCATATCAGTAAAAGTAGCTAAAGTAATAAAAATAGCTTTATTTTAATTCATTAAAACTTTTTAAATTATTAATTTCATAATGCAATTAAAAAAAACTGTGCCCAAACTTTTTCATGAAATTCTTTCTTAATATTTTGTGTATGCTTGCTGAATAAGCTGGGAGATGAATATTTAAACTGATTGATTAAATAATTACATTTGATTTATTTATTTATTTTTATTTTTGTGAAAATAAAAACAGAAAAATGACCATAGCACATAAATAATAAAATAGATTAAAATTCCAAATTTTTATACATTGATGTGGAATCATTTTAGAAAATTCACAACCATGTTCCTACATTAAAAGTCTGGCTGATACCAATAAACCAATTATTATTTTTGTATTATGGGCAATAACCGATAAATGGTCAAAATTTAAAATCAAAATCCTATACTATTTTGCTAAAAAAAAAAGAGAGAGAAAATAATAATAACAAGATTAAATGCTAAATGGAATAAGTAAGAGATGGACGGTTAGCTGTGCATTAAACAATTTTAATGCTTGACATGGAGGCCAAGAACCACCCGACAAAAATCCCACTTATACCACAGGACAAGTTATATCTGATTTCCAATACACGAAAAGTTAAAGTTGTTAATGACAACAATATTTGACAAAGGTTAAAAATGACTGTCCGTTATGGCTGATTATAACTAGCATTCTGCCCACTTCAAATCAGGCACAGACATGAAAAAGTGCAGTAAGACCACATTTATTTGAATGAATTACTGCACTGATTTGAAGTAATTATTGATTTAATGCATACCCCAAAAAGAAAGAGAAGGGGAGATGACCGTTGTGTGTATAAATTACCTGCATCTGCCCGTCTCTCTCTACAAACAATAAAGCTGTGTTTAGTTACCTCAAAAACAGCGTATTACCCTACATATAATGTAGCAATCCAATATCTAGGCCATTTTATTAATAAAAGTTGCGAAACGCCTTGACAGCAGGTCCCTGTGCTCCTGAATGTTTCTGTATGTGTGCAGCACAATATGCAATCTCAGATCTCTCTCTCTTTCTGTGTGTTTGTGTACATCAATAAACCAGGTGCATTAATATAGAATCATGATTAAACTGACTTGGAACTATTTTATTCCATGGTCTGTCTGAATACTGGATTCTGATTGGCTGGCAGGTATGCAGTAAAACCGTTTAATCTTTCGTCATTTGGAAGTTGCTTTAAATGTAAATATAACACATACTGATAAAAGATCAGTCCATAATTCTTCAATTTGTCTTATAAAATCATAAAGTTGGTGTCTAAATACTGTTCTCTCATCAGAGCACAGTGCAAATGAGTGATATAACCTCTACAGGGACACACACATGTCCTGGAGCGTGCAGCAAGCCTGTATCAGGGGGTCAAGCTTTCCAGAGGTGGCTGTGGAATGCTGAGGTCCTGGGCATTACTGGAATGTGAGTTTTGGCAAGAGGAGGGGGCAGACCTGCTGAGCCAGCTTGCTGATGGATGGCCGTCGCCGTGACAGCCTGACGCCAGCGCAGCTGTCCTCTGTTTGACTGACAAGGCAGGTGGGTTCAAGCCCCACCCATTTCCTGCTGCAGTCAGAGGGCTTGACAGCAACAGTGACAGGCAAATCTATCCACACTCGCTCTATTGTACGTACCCACACAATTTCACACTGTCCGAGCTTGCAAACAGACACACAGCACTAATACGCATACATACTGATCATTACTGCTTCTCGACTCACCCTCGTGAAAAAATGTACGCATGACAGTTGGGATTCTGGTAGGGTGTAATTTTAAACTGCATGTGTACAAACATTGACAAGACACAGATTCTTTATTAATATGATACCTGTAGGTTTTTTATCTTGTCTAGGTTTTAACAAATAATGTTATGTGAAATGCAGTTTAACGGGACTGGCAACCAGAATTTCTATAGTGTATGACCATAGATTTTGAAAAAATGTCAGTGATGACTTTCCTGTCTAAAAACAACGAGTTTTATTAACATAACTTTCAAACTAAATATATTCCAAATGTATAAAAAAAGTACTAATTTGTAGAACTGAACTCACATGTAGAGAAAAATAAATCACATATTCTGTGTGGCCTTCTAAATGCTTTGAGATTAAATTTTATACATAGATATTTTATCTTTATACTATACTCCTCATCATACACAGTAAAAGAGTAAGAAAAACTGTGTGTTATTGCTCAAGCTGCCTCTGCAAAATGCAAATACAGACATGTATAGCTGGTCAGTCAGAGACTGCATCTTCAGATTTGCATATGTTTGCTAAGAGTGATGAAAGATTGTAAAAGAGAAGCTGCGAGGAAAATGGAGACAGTTTGGGCATGTTTTATGCAAATGACTAACCTCTAGATTTATTAGCATTAGAACAAGGGTAAGGACAAGTTCATGTACGTACCCATTCATCTGTACTGTGGAAGAAATTTTAACCTGAATCATTTATAAGTTAATTATAAAATCAGTTGATCTTCTTTTCTTTTAGCAGGCCTAACCTTTTAGGGAAAATGTCCTAACTTTTGTTTTGAACATGAACAAGATGAACAACATTATCTGTCTGACAATACTATGAAACGTTATTTGAAAACAAGTAATCAGTAAGAGGTCACATGACGGAACCAATCATATTACAGAATAAGTTCACTTCCAGAATAAAAATACCCTCATGTTACCCAAGATGTTTATATCTTTCTTTCTTCAGCTGAAAGGAAATTAAATGGGTCATCGGATGCCCATTTTCCACAAGTTGAAATGATTCTTTAGGGTCTTAATGAAAAGTCTATGATATACTTTGGTTAAAAATGCTCAATGGTAGTGTAAAACAACACCCTTTTTACCTTGCCAAAATCAGCTCTGCAAAAATCATCCCATTCTGGTCGAGGCTGCTTTAAATGCAAATGAGCTCTGCTCCCCCCGCCCCTCTCTTCTCTCTGTGGAGTAACGAGCCTGTTTACTTTAGCTGCATTAGCCGCGTTTAGCCGCTAAACTTGCTAACTAACACATTATAAGGAAAGGCGATCGCAAAGATTCATAAAAAAACCCTTATACTCACTTCTGCTTTAAGCTGGATCATGAATGATTTTGCGTGAACATAGACGGGTATATGTAGAGTAAATGACAACTACTACGTTCATTATTACATCCAGCAACACAACACCTCAATCGCTCAATTCTTGTCTAACTTACATCCCTGCTCTGGCATCAAAACGTGGAGGTTGGACTGTTACAACTGATCTTAGGTAAGACGCTTGTGACTAAACTGTGTAATGCCACAGGATCCTCAAACTGTCAGTCAAACCTCCTAACTCCACCCTGCCTCCATTCAGAATAAAGTGTTGTGACATGCAGTTTGAAGACAGAAATCTATGTCTTCGCAATGCAAGGGTAAATAAAGAACTGATGTTTGAATAAGTACAGCGTTTACTTTACTCAAGAAACACTGTCTATAAAGGCTAATGTTTTTGTGAGTTTGAAGAGCGGAGAAGAGTCTTAGCATTTGCCGTCTAGTTGTAACGTTAGCCAATATATTTTTGTACGTTTTAAATATCATGTGCATAGCAGTTCATCTTTTATATCATGAAATTTTGGCCAAATGTATTTGACAAAAAGAAAAACTGAGAATCCATATACCTAAAATAAACTTTATAACCTATAAATTGGTGAAACTGTAATGGATTGGTTTACTGCCTCAGGTGTGACTGAAGCTCCATTTGAACATGATTTTCAGAAAATCTTGCAAGTGTCTTTCTACTTTTTTTAAGTGCTTAGTGGTGTGCCGTGGGATTTTTTACTTATCAAAACTGCCGTGGCAAAAAAACATTGGGAAACACTGCCTTAGCACAAACAGTGTAGGATAAGTTATGCATCAGAGTTTACTAAGTTAACCCTACTAAGAACAAACACAAACCCACACATTTTACCCACAGTGAAACAAAAAATAATCATAGACTCTGTTGGGCCTTTGAGTCATGAGGTGATGAACTTCTCTCAGAAAACTGTTCCAATTGCAAATGTTTTGGTAGTCACATGCTTATTGTTTTTTTTTTTTGTATTGCAACAACACAAAAAAACAGAAGAAAAGTCAAACTTGATCAAATTTCACACAGAACTTAAAAACTGACTAGACAAAATTATTGGCACCTTTTAAAACTGTAAGAAATAATTGCTTTTCAAGCATGTGATGCTCCTGTAATATGTATTTGGACACATATGTGGCAAGTAACAGGTGGGGGCAATATAGTAATCACACTTGCAACCAGTTAAAATGGAGAAAAGGTGGCTCAACCTTTGTGTTGTGTGTCACACTGAGCATGGAGAAAAGAAAGAAGTGTAAAGAGTTGTCTGTGGATTTGAGAGAAAAAACTGTGGAAAAACATG
>JAHKKF010499877.1:0-10317 GCA_019740295.1 Labeo calbasu
TCTCTCTCTCTGTCTTTTTCTATCTGTCTCCGTTTCTACCTCTCTTTTCTTCTGTGTTTTAGTATATTGGGAATGCATCTGTTTGGGTGTAAGTTTACTCTGCGTTTGGAGAACGGTGACACCGTGTCAGATAGGAAGAACTTTGACTCACTCCTCTGGGCCATCGTCACCGTGTTCCAGGTCAGAAGATTGTCCCCATTAACCTCATTAAAAAGCAATATATGGATGTTATATTCTGTTAACAAAGGTGGAAATATTTCAGGGAGAGCTACTTATTTTTGCTTCGCTTTTAGCGAAAGATAAAACATTACACAATTAGTTTTTGAAGCTGCTGTTCCTGAAATCCACACTTTTTGCTGACCACCAGGAGTCTGTGGGTCACTAAACTGACGGTTGAACTTATTAAAATCTTACAGAGGCTTGTATTCATTTAAAGTCCAGAAATAGCATTTTTAGTCTTCAGAGGCAAGTTTTGATTAAATACTCACTCCTCAATGTGGGAACAGCAGCATTTTGCAAAAATGCTGAGGCAAGGGATTGTGGGTATTTAGCCTTCCCTAAATGAAGTAACAAATCCTTGCGTGTCAAAGCAAAATTTTTGAAGCAGTACATTTATGTTAATAATAATTTGTTATTTTTTGTTGTGTGTATTTAAGCAAACTGCATTCTAAATATTAGTATATAATACGGCTAAGAGCTAAAATCCTCTTGCGGTCATCTCTGTCTATTAGGCAGCGGCTCAGGCTTGCTGTATATGGATGTATGTGTTTGTGTGTGTCAGTCTTACTTTTAAGACTGGGATTATTTAAACTTCTACAAGTTGTGTCAGAGTTGAAATTGCTGAGGTCATCGAAACCTGGCCTATATTATTGCAGACATGATGAGGTCATCAGCCCTCTCCCTGCAGTATTGGGTAGTGTGATGAGGTCACCGGGGGTGACACTTGTGCAAATACTGATATGGTGCAGTATTAACTCCAGGCCCTGAGGGAAGCCATCGGAGTCAGGGTTTCTTCAGTACCGGGAGCCTTTAATTTCCCTAATCTCTATTTCTGTCGGTGTGGGTGGGAGTGTGTGTGTGCGCACGTTTGTAAGCAGAATATAAACTCCAGACTGAACCTGCTGTTTTGCCTCTGTTCTAAATCAGTCTGCAGGAAGAGGCAGGGATGAGTTCAGATTCTGTCATGGATGTCTGTGTGAAATGTGCTGGAGTAAAGGGAAAATAAACTAGCGGTTGAATTTAAAATGAGCCAAAAAGTTTGCTTTTACTTGTTTATAATAATAATAATAATAATAACAATAATAAAACAGTTGTTATTATTATTATTATTATTATTATTATTATATTCAACTAGCGGTTGAATTTAAAATTAGCCAAAAAGTTTGCTTTTACATGTTTATTATAATAATAATAATTATAATAATAATAAAGCAGTTATTATTATTATTATTATTATTATTATTATTATTATTATTATTATTATTATTATTATTATTATTATTATTATTATATTCAACTAGCGGTTGAATTTAAAATTAGCCAAAAAGTTTGCTTTTACTTGTTAATAATAATAATAACTGCCGTTATTATTATTATTATTATTATTATTATTATTATTTTTATTATTATATTCATTAATTATGTGTTATTAATATTATTTTATAATTAGTAATACTTGTGAATCTAGGTTTGATGAAGTGAGAATAATGTAGCATAAGCTTGGTATTCTATTTAGTTTTAATTTATATGTAAAAAAAAAAATACCTCTTAGTCTAAATATAATTATTTTTATGAGTTTTTTTTTATCTTATTATATTTATAGTTAATTAATGTTCACATTTTTGTGGAAGTATGTAGTTTTAAAGAAAATAGATTTTAATGCTGGATAAAATCTGCAAATTGTGTTATTTGGTTATTATTAATTTATTTAAATCCAAATAAAAACAATAATTTTGTTGTTGTTGTTGTTGTTGTTCATTCACCTTTAGTAAACCTTGTTATAATGGTTAATTTCACCCATAACTAGCACATATCAACCTTTTACATAGTATTTTTAGAAAAGTAAACACATTTGACAGTGAAAGCGTAGTATTTTAGTTTCAATAAAAACTAAATTATTTTATTTCTTCATAATAACATATTAAAATGTAATAGTCATGAAAGGGAACATCCAATTTTAATGAAAAACTACAGATATTTCAAAAAATCTGACAATAATAAAATGTTTTAATACTAATAATTACTGTTATTACTATTTGTTTTATTTTATTATTATTATTGTTATTATATCATATTATATAATACATGTAGATTAAATATTATAAATCAGCTAGGTTCAATGAAGTCAGAATAATTTGGCATACAATGTCTATGTCATGCACATTAATTGTTTAAAAGGTTTTTTTTTTCAGTTTTGGTTTTTAAATTGGTTTTTACTAGGGCTTTCAAACAATTAATCATGATTAATCACATAAAAAATATAAGTTTGAGTTAATATATTTGTGTGTACTGTGTGTAATTATTATGTATATATGAATACACACAAATTAATGTATATATTTAAGAGAAGTATGTTGTTTATATACAAAATATTTTTATTTATATATAAAATAAATAATATAAAAATTACAATAAATACATATACTTGCACGTGTTTGTATTTATATATACTTAATAATTACACATATATTAGGCAAACTCAAACTTTTATTTTGCGATTTATTTTAGAATGTGATTACTTGTGATTAATCATCTGGCAGCCCTAGTTTTTACCAATTAAATATATTTTTGTTAATATAAATATACCATTAACTGTCATAGCCAAAATGCTGATTCTTTCAAGGTATGTTGTACACACAGAGGTGTTGTTGTAATCAACAGCTTGGTGTTTTTAATAGCATCTAGATAAAGGTTGGTGTTTGTTGCTACAATAAACTACAGTAATGCTACAATATTTGCCTACTCACAATGTAAGACAGCAGTGTAAAATGTGATATTTATGCTAACAATTACCAATTTGTGCTAACAGTCATCCTGTGTCTCTACAGATTTTGACCCAGGAGGACTGGAATGTGGTTCTGTATAACGGCATGGCCTCCACCTCCCCATGGGCGGCTCTGTACTTTGTGGCCTTGATGACCTTTGGGAATTACGTCCTCTTTAATTTACTGGTTGCCATCTTAGTAGAGGGCTTTCAAGCTGAGGTAAGATGTCAGATGTTGGACTAGGGGCAACAGCACAGTATATGTATTTTCTTGAAATGTTTTGCTTGTAAAGAGTGCATGTAATATCCTTCTTTAAAATAAATGCCAGTTGCTTTGGTATTATGGAGTGAGACTGTACATTTTGGCACCCAAACAAATGAAAATTTGCTGAAAGTTTACTCTCCCTCAAGATATAAAGAAGTTTGTTTCTTTATCAAAACAGATTTGGAGAAATGTAGCATTACATCACTTGCTCATCGGTGGTTCCTGTGCAGTGAATGGGTGCCGTCAGAATAAAAGTTTACTTGTGGATTGATGTGATGTTTTTATCAGCTGTTTGGACTCTCATTCTGACGGCACCCATTCACTGCAGAGTATCCGTTGGTGAGCAAGTGATGCTAAATTTCTCCAAATCTGTTCTGATGAAGAAATAAACTTATCTACATCTTGGATGGCCTGGGGTTGAGTTTCAGCAAATTTTCATTTTTGGGTGAGCTATTCCTTTAAGGCTCTCAGTATGTTTTGGGGCTACTACTGTAACTAACAGATCGCTGAAACGACTTCCTCTAGTTTGCAACATCTGCACGAATCTTCTGCATGACTGAATTAGATGTGGCCATATTGCATTTAATTGAGTTTCCAAGAGGGAATTTTTCATGTTAAGAGTAAGATGCTATCAGAGGACTAGAATTATTGCACTGTAACTCAATTACAGCACAGTAACCATTATACACACCATGAAAAAAAAGGGGGGTTTCCTTTGAGCGCACATGGAAATGATGAAAAAACACACTCTTGTTTCCTTTCGTTATTGGTGTCACATCAAAGAGATTGATTGTGTGGATTGGTGTATGTTTGGTTTGTGTGTGTAATTTTCATGTAGATGAGACTCATCTGCAGTGTATAAGCGCAGATGCTGAGCTGCAGCTGGTGTGATGATGTGTTTCACAGGAAAACGCTTTCACTCAAACCTTCTGTTGTTCCTTTTTTTCCTCTCGTCTTTTATCTCTCTCTCTTTTGTCCGCCAGGGACAAATAACACACACATACACACTGGACACTTTACCTACTCACACAAATCTCAAATACGCATTTACACACACTTTTCCGGTTGTTACTGCTGAATATTGCGGATTCTCATTCATTCCGGCTTTTTCGCTCCTTTTTCTGTCACTCTTTATTTTTACACATATTAAAATAGGAGATTTTGTGACATAACCCATCTAGGAAGTACACAACCTGGTTTGTTTTGGCATTGAACAGCCGACTTTGATATTTTGTATCCAATGCAGTGAGACTGTACATTTTGGCTTTGCAATAGCTCACCCAAAAAAATGAAAATTTGCTGAAAGTTTACTCTCCCTCAGGCCATCCTAGATACAAAGGAGTTTGTTTCTTGATCAAAACAGATTTGGAGAACTGTAGCATTACATCACTTGCTCATCAGTGGATCCTCTGCAGTGAATGGGTGCTGTCAGAATGAGAGTTTACTTGTGGATTGATGTGTAGCTTTTATCAGCTGTTTGGACTCTCATTCTGACGGCACCTATTCACTGCAGCCGACTTTTACAGTAAAATCAGTTCCTATTGGATTTATTTCTACTGAAATGTCCTGTTTCACTCAAATATGTAACTTTATGAAAGTAAAATGGCTCTGTATGCTATTTCATGTTGATTTTAAATGCATGAAAAGATCAAATTAAACTTACTTGCAGGATTTTTTTTTCCCTATGCAAATAGTACTGATCTTAAAACAATTAAAATACTATTTAAATGAATGTTTTGGTGTATACTGATATTAGAATTATCCTTTTTTTAAATCAGACATAAATATTCATTACAAATTTTAAGCGTGGAGTTTTAAAAACAAACATTCACCTGAATTTGTTATTATTATTTATTTGTTTATTTTGTTTATTAACAGTGGTTTCTCCGTAGACTCATTGTTTTTATTGGCTTTTTATTTTGTTTTAGTTCAATATTGAAAAATATGCAAAACAGAACCCATCTAGACATAAATACATAAAATATACATAAATTAATAGATAAAAATACAAAAGCTATATAAATAAATGTATGAATAATTTTTAGTCAGTTATGAATCCCACTATTTGAAAAAAAAGGAAAAAAGAATAAATTAATAAATAATACTAATTCATCCCTTTTTTTCCCCTTATTTGCCTTTTTTCCCAGTCACTCTTAATTTTTCACATATTTACAACGGGACATTTTCAAGTATAAATGACTGAATCTCAATGGCTGTTGCTTGTGTGACATAACCCAACTAGGAAGTATACAGCCTGGTTTGTTTTGGTATTGAACAGCTGACATTCACAATAAAATCAGTTCCTATTGGTTTTATTTCTACTGAAATATCCTGTTTCACTCAAATATGTAACTTTATGAAAGTAAATTGGGTCTGAATGCTATGTCATGTTGATTTTAAATACATGAAAAGATAAAATTCAACTTACTAACTTTTTTTTTCCCCTACGCAAATAGTATTGATCTTAAAATAATTAAAATATTGATCTATACTGGTCTATACTGATATTCATTACAAATTTTTAAACATGGAATTAAAAAAAAAAAAATACACTTACCTGAATTTGTTATTATTTATTTATTTAATTTTTTTTTAATTAAAAGTGGTTTATTTGTTTATTTATTTGGACTCATTGTTTTTATTGGCTTTTTTACTTTGTTTTGTTTGACTTGTTGGTTTAATATTGAAACATAAGCAAAACAGAACCAATCTAGCCATAAATAAATACCCAAATATGCATGAATTAATAAATAAAAATGCAAAAGCTAAATAAATAAATGTATAAATCATATTTCGTCACATCACACTATTCACTATATATATATATATATATATGAATAAATGGTACATAATCCTCATTCATTCCTGCTTTTCACTCTTTTTTTCATGTTATATATAATATAGCATGATTGACTGATTGATTTATTCCTGAAGTCAAGTTACCTTTACCATTTGATAGATACCAATAATAACTGCCAATAATTAATAGTATTTATCTACATTTTAGATTAAATAAAAGTGTTTCATTATTAACCATCAAATTCGGTCGTCCCATTATGATCTCAACTGTCATATCTAAGTGATTATAAATTGCCCATATTGTCCTTCTCATTACTGTATATATGTCGGTTTTTTCTTTTTGTCCGTCATACTGCAGTTGTTGCATCCTGCGATAATCAGCTACAGTTTGTGTGTCACATATTTACAACAGCAGATTTTCTAGTATAAATGACTGAATCGTAATGGCCATTGCTTGTGTGGCGTAACCCATCCGGGAAGTACACAGCCTGGTTCGTTTTGATATTAAAGCCCACTTTTTAGATAAAATCAACTCCTAATGGATTTTTTTTCTAGTGAAATATCCTGTTTGAATGGGTCTGAATGCTGTTTCGTGTTGATTTTAGATGCATAGGAAGAGGAAGTTCAGTGAAATAGGACAAGGACAACTAAGTTAACTAAGCATGAGATTAGGTAGAGAGTTGCATAGCCTTGAAAGAGCAAATGTAATTGTGTTTGTTCTGCATTTATTTATGCTGGCCTTGTGTGGTTTGGGCTGATGTGAAAATATGATGATTCATTATATTATACATTCAACATTTTAGCCTTTAAATGTCATTTCTGTCTCTTTTTCAGGGTGATGCTAGCAGATCAGACACTGATGATGACATGTCGTCTGACTATGGTGATGAGGACAAACTGAGAGAACTACTGAACTCAGGTGTGTGTGCATGTGTGCGTATGTTTGTGCACAGCTGTTTATATGTGTTTTGTTATTTTATGCTAATCTCTTGTTGATATTAGGATCAGAGATGAAAATGCAGACATTAATGCCCATCTCCAACGGACACCTGGAACCTCGGGCGTCCATGCCACCTCACAACGCACACATGCAACTCAACACCACACCCAGAACTGAGGTGTCACACATCTACAGCCAATCACGGCGCAACAGCAACACCTCCACCGAGCCCCATGACCAGAGATCCCTGGTGAGGAAAATAGTATTTGTCTCAAAACATTTATGTGACAGAATTGCGGAATCCAGTCATAAAAACACCCTAAACATGTAATTTTTAATAGTTATTATAGTTAGTCCATCATCTGTGTACTCAAGGCTCGATTTGAAGGGGGATGCAAGGGGATGGGATCCCCCTTTTTTTAAAAAAAAGACAAAAAGCATCCCCCTACATTCCCTTTAGATTAAAAATGCTGTGTATTGTGTAAAACTTATCGTGCAAATGAATCCAAGCTCACACTTGTTTTCATCACTTTTCGCACAAAATAGTTCTAGCCCAACTTTTGACATTCTTTAAAAAGAGAACATAAGGCATGATATTTCCTTGTTTAGACTTTACATTCCTCAGACATACAGTAGTGTTATTGTGCTGTATGTGTGACTGTGTGGATGAGGGATGATACTGAGGGAGAGAGACGAGGGATGCGTTCCATTCAGAAATGATCACCCTGTTCTACTTCACGCTCGCTGACATTATCAAGTATCTCAGTGTCTTTGCATTTCTTCAGAGTCCAAAAGCTTTCACTGCGTGATTAAGAACACAGTTACTGTAGAATGCCTCTGTAATTCAAATAACTAAAGATAAATAATCCCTTTTTATCTTTATATGATATATAGTAGTTAAGTATTAGCCTATCAAACAAGAATCTCAGCATGTGTGCACGATTGCAAATGTTATGTTAATTCTATGCAGTTCAACAGACAAGAAGTTAACGGAGTGAGTTACATTTTAGACACATTTTGTCTTTTTTCCATTTTTGCAAATGAAATGGTTCCAAACAAAGCCGGAGCGGAGCTGTGTGTCTCAGAGCAACACAGCAGTATTTTTTTCCTGAATTAATCTGTTTTTGAACAAATCAAGTCAATTATTCAGTGATGCATTCATAAAAACAGTCAACTTGGTTTGATTCTAACTGAACCAGCCATTTTGAACGAATCATTTGAATGATTGATTCAATGAATCTTTCATGAAAACAGACACTTGCCACCACCTACTGGCTGTTTAAGTGTCATATTTATTTATCCATGACAGGCCTAAATTAAAACAAAAACACACTCAGCAAAATATTATCGACAACCCCCAACTTTCTTTGCACGTTCGCTTTGTAAACACTGGGTACTTCCGCCTACGTCGTATGTGACCTTTCCAACATGACTATGCATGAGGTTGAGCTATTGCAAGACGAGCATTTGTGCATTCAAAAAGTATATACATATTTATTTTTTTTAGAAAATGACTGATTGTTTCACTAGATAAGACCCTTATTTCTCAGCTTGCTCAGCTTTGTAGAGCCCTTTAAAGCTGCATTAAAACTGTAAATTGGACCTTCTACCCGTTGGCTCCCATTGAAGTCCACTATATGGACTGTCAATATTTTCCTCAAAAACCAAAAAACTAATCCTTTTAGGCTTTTCACACAAAACCTGAATATTCATTGCAAATTGTCAGCATTTCAAAAACAAACTTTCTTCTTTTTCATTAAAGTTGTCATACAGTGGCATCATATTGTTTTTATCGCCTTTTTGTTAGAGTTTTGGTGTAAATATTGAACAATAAGCAAACTGTAACGCATCTACACATCTATAACGTCACCTGCTGTGATATTTGATATTAAAATATAAAAATACTTAACCAAATATATACAAGTTCATATTAATCATATTAAATCATATATATGAATCAAACTATTAAAAATAAAAAATTAGGGCTGTCAAACGATTAATCGCGTACAAAATAAAAGTTTGTACTGTGTGTAATTATTATGTACATATAAATACAAACACATTCATAGGTATATTTAAGAAATATTTACAAGTATATGTATTTATTATAATTTTTATAAAATTAATATGTAAATAAAAATATGTTGTACATAAAAAACATATTTCTCGTAAATTTATACATTAATTTGTGTGTATTTATATATATGTAATAATTACACACAGTGCGCACACATTTATAAGGCAAACTCAAACTTTTATTTTGTATGCGATTAATCGTTTGACAGCCATATAAAAAAATATTTAAATAATGTAAAATAAATATATATAAAATATATATGATCAAATTCATCCTATACGATTTAAATGGTCTCATCTAATTGGTTATAAACTGTCAATATTGCTCCTCTCATTGTATATATGTCAACGTATTTCTGTTTTAATTTTTCCTGTCATACTACAGCAGTTGTTGCATCCTGTGATAATCAGCTAGAGTTTGTGTGTCTGTTGTAGTCCAGCCTTTGGGGAAGTCGCCGCTCCAGTTGGAACAGCCTTGGCCACGCCCCCAGTCTAATAAGACGCGCTCAGTCAGGGGAGCGCGAGTCGTTGCTGTCAGGAGCGGGGCAGGACAGCATGGATGACAACCAATCAGAAGATGGGAAATCCAGCAGGACTGGCAGTCTGGGCGGAGTTTCGTGTCTAGGGTCGTTTGACTTTCCAGAGCTCCTCCAGGTTCCACGCCCATATTTAGAGTGTAACGGCAGATTAGATGGAGGTTATCCATCCACTCCAAACATAACGCGCCCCGAACCACAATCCACACAGGGGGCGGATGATGATGAATTTGAGGAGGTGTGGCTTTGTCTTTTAAAATCATTTTTATTATTGATTATACTATAACAGTTCATCAGTCATCTATTTATTTATTTTCCTTATGCAACTTTTTTGTTTTATATTATGTTTATGTTTCATTCAGAGCTGGTGTCTGATTTTGAAGAGACTTCTGGAGCCATATAAACCCCAGTGGTGTAGAGACCATGAGGACTGGTCACTTTACTTATTCTCCCCCCAAAATAAGTGAGTGCCAACACAGCAGACCAACCAAAAACACATATATACACATACTGTGTGTGCACATTTTTATGCTGTACACATGGCTCTTTCTCTCTCGTTCTCTGCAGGTTCCGTATGCGCTGTCAGAAGGTCATCACTCATAAGATGTTTGATCATATTGTGCTGTTTTTCATCTTCTTTAACTGCATCACAATCGCTCTAGAGCGACCTGACATCCAGTCTAACAGCACGGTAAACACAATCACAACACTCATTCTA
>JAHKKF010499884.1:0-12881 GCA_019740295.1 Labeo calbasu
TCTGGAGAAGAGGTTCATGAAATACATGCAGTGTGTCTGGTGATTAAAGCAACACAAAATCGACTCTCTGAGAGACAAATATACATATTTGATGCTGTTCAATCTTTATTTGGAAGAGATGTTGCTGAAAACATTGTGTTGCTCTTCACACACTCATCTGGAACTCACCCTAAAGATGCCCTGACGGCTGTTAAAGAGGCTGAAATCAAGTGTGCAGTAAATGACAAGAATCAGCCAGTGTTTTTCTTGTTTGACAACTGTCAAGCACAGGCCTCTGATGAAAAATATGATGAACAATATCCTGAAGAACATGAACAGGCACTGGAACAATCTTGGAATCGCAGTGATCGGGGAGTGGCAATATTTTTCAAATTTATTGACAATGTAAAATCAAAATCCCTGAAGATGACTGAAGATGTGTTGCAGAAACAAAAGCAGTGGCAAGCAAACATCTGCAATTTACAATTACGTGTTAAAATGATAGAAAAAAAACAAAATGAGCTGAAACAAAGTCAAGAAGCTCTGGAGCAAAACTTGGAATTTGTCCAAAACAACGAAATCTTTGAGTATGAAGTTGACGTGGTCTACAAACAGAAGGTTGATGTTGATCATTCTGTAGCCAAAGCAGCGATGTGCTGCTCCGTCTGTGAGGAGAACTGTCACTATCCAGGATGCTGGTGGGTCAAAAATCTCTCATGGTGCAGCGTGATGAAAAATGGTTACTGCACAGTGTGCACTAATAAATGTCACTACAGCAAACATGTCAAAGAATCAAAAATATATGAAACAAAGACAAGGAAAGAGAAGAGGACATATGAAGAGTTAAAGAAGAAATATGAAGACAAAATTAGGGATGGCGTGTCTGTGGTTAAGAAACTGGAAGAAGAACTGCAAGAATTAGAGAAAGAGAAAATAAAGCTTGTGATGGAAGCTTTTTACTGTGTGGACACTCTACAGATGATCGCACTCAATGCAGATTCCCTGTTCGCACTCAAGCAAATGGATTTTCTGATTGACAAGTTGAAGGAAATCAAGGAGCCTGAAAAAGCCAGAACACTGGAATGCATCAGAAAGAGAGCAAAAGGAGGATCAAAACGGACCTCTGGGATGCATAAAAGACTTACTAAAAAATGTTGAATTTAATTTACAGTGTGTAAAACTCTTGGACGTATTTTAAAGAATCTATACTGTAAAGTTCACATACTTTAAAAATCCAGCATTTATTTGATCCTGATAAGTGCTCACTGACACAGTTGTACACACAACAGCAGTCCATAGGCGTGACATTTGAGACTGAGACTACTAAGGGTTTAACTGGTTAGCAGTGCCTAATATTGTACTTTTAAGCAAATCTAGAGGTCATGTTGGCTTTAGGGCTAAACCTAATGTTCATCAACTCAACTGCCATACAATTACTTTCTTTTGTTTTGCAGAAAAAATATATAAACAATACAAAAATGCATTTTGCATCAATGGATATTCTGCATCTAAGTGATTGGCTATAAAGCCTGCAGGTTGCAGCAAATAGATGTGCTTCAGTATCAGTCCACAACCCTCACAGACAGAACCGATGGCTGCAGGTAAATTAACTGAGATGAGCCACAAATTTGATATGGATAAGACTGTGTTCATGTATATGAAATAACACTCTGTCTGACAGTGATGTCTAGCCCGAAAACAGCTTGTGATATTAAACAGAATGTGAAAAAGAGGTTGACATCAGCTCATTAATATACTTATTTAAACTCTTTGTTTCTATATTAGTATCAGCAGTTGGAATTATTTCAGAAAATTCTTATAATAAAACAGAACTAGAACATGGTTTTGAACTCCATTGTCTAGGCTTTTGGTAACATAAAGTTTGTTTTTTTACATATATGCTTTTTAACCACTGTTTAAGGGATGAGTCAAATTATTGTATATTTTAGATACTTAATCATTCGAAGTATTTTGAATTTTTTTGTATGCACATTTTTCCTTATCCACAGCAACAGCAAACACCCTTCCCAATTAGAGTCATATTTTATGTTGACTCTTATTTTGTGTTATTTTAACTCTCTTCCTTATTAATTTATTCATGTCTACTGAAAGAGATGAATATTAATATAATGAATGTATATGAATGAGAAGGTTAAAGTTAATACCTGGTTTGTTCCAAATAGCAAAAATATGTGTAGTTAAGACAGCTACCGCTAGAGGGCAATTTTTAACATTAATATCAAATGGATACTTTTCAAAGTGAAAGTGAAAGTGACGACGTATTGTCAACTATGGTGACCCATAGTCAAAATTGGTCCTCTGCATTTAACCCATCACACACAGCAGTGAGAAGTGAACACACTTGCATACACACACACACTGAACACACACCCGAGCAGTGGGCAGCCAGTGCTCTGGGGAGCAACTGGGGGTTCGGTGCCTTGCTCAAAGGCACTTCAGTCACAGTATTGAAGGTGGAAAGAATGCTGTTTATTCACAAATCCCCACCTTCAATTCCTGCTGGTGCAGGGATCAAATCAGTGACCTTTGGGTTACAAGCCCGACTCTCTAACCATTAGGCCATGACTGCCCCCATAATGGGAAAGGTCCTCGAGCTGGGATTCGAACTCAGGACGCCCGTAGCGTGACGGGCGCTTATATATATATATATATATATATAATAGATGCATGCTTTGATCATGTAGGTTGCCAATACATATCCACAATAAAATTTTCAGATCATCTGAAATCTGGAATAACTGAAAGAATAATTGCACTCTGTGCAAATTTAATTAACTGGTTCTTTGGTTAAAAACGGGAATTATATTAGCTCAAAACTCACCGGTGACTGCTTGAAATACGATCTAATTGTGATCCGATGTGCATTCTGATCATAAATAGGTTACATTTTTGTATGTCTAATGCAACTTTATTCCTTTAGCTATTCATTAAGTGTTAAAAATATATGCTTGATGAACACAGAGACAAATCACATATTGCCATAATCGTTTTTATTTACTCATTTATATTTCAATGCTGATTCTGGACTTTCTCTCATCTTTATTTTGGCATATTTAGCATATTTCAGGCACAACTGAATAAGTAGTAGTGTTGTCTTTATGTCCAATAGCTTAATAAATGACAGATCTCATTTTGCGTCGCTGCGTGCATAGTTAATTCAACAGAAACAGATTTTAATGCACATTTTAAAGAATTGCTTTAGAAACGAGTGACGAAAATGCATACTTTAGAAAAAAAATCCCTTGATTTGCACAAAAAAAAAAAAAAAAACCTTTTTTACACCCTCTTGAGCCAAGTATATATAACTGCAGACCAGAGATCTCCAAAATGGGGCGGGAACTCCAAATTGTGCAAAGACTTTCCCCATTGGCTCTGGCTTCAGCCTATTGTTATTAACTAACATTTCAAGACCAAACTTTATAAATTAAACATTGTTTGTGGTTGATCTCTAATAAAATAAACTGTTCTATATAAAAAATATGCTCAGTGAGAGCAGAGCCCCAAAGCTCGTGGCCAGTGGTTAATGATATAAACAGGAATCACCTGTGAGCTCCAAAAGTGGGCACAATATTCAAAATACAGTGTGGTCTCGTTACACAAAGACTTATGCAGTTCTGCACTTATGCACTTCTGGCTTCAGCCAATTGTTATTGTTTTGCACATCAAAATAAAACTTTATGAATGAGACATTGTTTGTAGTTGAACTAAAATAAAATATAATATGCTATAGAAATAAATATGCTCAGTAGTTTCCCGACTGGAGTTTGAACCTCTGCTTAATAATATAAGCGGAAATCACCCACGAGCCGTACCAGAACAGAGCAGGGGAAAAGGTTTACTTTATCACTTTGTTTTAAGCAACGGGGGCATCCCGCGGCTCGAAATTCGCAGGGTAGGAGGGAGTAGTAACGCTTGGTGTAACTAGCCGTGGCCCAAAAGGTTGTGGGTTCGAGTCCCAGGTCTGGCAGGGATTGAAGGTGGGGGAAGTGAATAACCAGCGCTCTCTACACCCTCAATACCACGACTGAGGTGAGACCCTTGAGCAAGGCACCGATCCCCCAACTGCTCTTTGGGTGCCGCGGTGATAGCAATATGGCTGCTCACTGCTCCGGGGGTGTGTGCACTTGGATGGGTTAAATGCAGAGCACAAATTCTGAGTATGGGTCGCCATACTTGGCCACACGTCACGCCCTTTCCTTTCCTTTAAAAAGCTCCTGTTGTCAGGTGAGGTCTGGTTGGGGAGTTAAAAAAAAAAAGGTAAAAGAAAAAGTCGTGACGTATTGTCAAGTATGGTGACCTATGCTCAAAATTGGATCTTTGCATTTAACCCATCCAAGAGCATACACACAAACTGTTAACTGTCCAGCACAACAGAGCAACTGGTGGTTCAGTGCCTTGCTCACAGCACCTCAGTCATGGGAGTGGAAAGAGCACTGTTTATTCACAATACCCACCTTCAGTTCCTGCTGGTGCAGGAATCAAACCAGCAACCTTTTACTGGTTATTAACTGTTTGTTTCCCACACTATTCAGCGCCAATCTCGCCATGCAGTCATTTTCACAGGTTAAGGTTATTGTAAGGTGTGGGGTAGGTTTAGGGGTTAGCATTTATGTAGCATAGTGTAGGAAATCAACACTGTGATTGACAACCAATAAAACCTTTAGAATCAGCTGTGAGGTGGAGTTTGCGCTGAAGTGGATTGGGGGAAAAAATTGTGCATGCGTGTCATTCGCCTGTCTTTCAGTGGGAGGAAACCACACCCTGTTTTGGAGCTCCCACCCCCCTTTTGGTGTTCCTGCCCCCATTTGGAGATCTCCAGGCTGCAGTTATACCCTTCTCAACTGATTCAGCATCTAATTCATAGAAGCGTGATAGAAGACCTTAATCTCACATTGTAGTATCACACATTATTCAAACAAAAAACACAACACACTTACGAATTTTTTTTTAAATAACCACATAATGATTACAATCACAGTCTGATCCAAAAAGATCTTAACTTTTATTGCCTCATCCAATGCATTTCAACACATTGTCAATAGAGATTCTGAAAAACTAACATTAAAATATGAAGAGTCAAGAGCCCAACTAAAGCAAATACTGATCACAACAATGGTGGTGTGTTGAAATTTCAACATTTTTTCAACATTAATAGTGGGTGCAAAAGTGATATTAATTCAGTGTCATTAACACTGACAAATCAACTATTTTTAACATTGATTCAATGGTTGCTTGCTATCAGCTGTGAAAAGCAGAAACAGGAGACGAAGTGATGATGATAAAAAAGGAGCAGAGTTTATTGAATAGTATTAGTTGCATATGCCTGAATGCTCAGACTTTGTCTGAAGAACACAAATCCATCAACATTTACAACATCACATAAACCTTTCCATAAACATCCCTTCGTATCTCTTATTCACAAAGAGAAATCGGCCCTTGATACCACACAGTCATAAGCCAACAATGGAAAAAAATACAAAAAACCAACAATATAACAATATAAATGACTATAAAATCAACTAATGAATCAATGAAATGGATATATAAATGACTATAATGATTACTATAAATGATTTTAAGATTAAATGGAATAATAAAATGATAACAAATGAATGAAGAATAAATGAAGAATAATAATAAAAAAGAAAGTAATACATAACACAAATGTATGGTTGCTCTCTTGAAGCAAAACACACAAAGGTTACATTTAAGGATCCTCAGATCCTTCATTCTCCCCTCTTAATTATATATGACAACATAAAATGATTATTGCAAGCAAACTTTCATATTCTTTATCAAAAACATACTTTGAAAAGTTTGGGTGATCAGGCCGTACTTTTCCCTTCTACATGTTCAAGAGAACAGGTCACTTCTGTCATACCGCATACCAGCGTTGGTTGAGGGAATGTGTCTAACATTGGATGATGGCCTCCATGGCCTTGTGACAGTCAAGTGGTCAACAAGACAAATCAACACTTATGAAAGTGTGACTAAAGCTTTTAAATGTGTTCCAA
This sequence comes from Labeo calbasu, assembly GCA_019740295.1. Taxonomy (NCBI): domain Eukaryota; kingdom Metazoa; phylum Chordata; class Actinopteri; order Cypriniformes; family Cyprinidae; genus Labeo; species Labeo calbasu. The sequence continues at coordinate 6,015 of JAHKKF010499884.1, forward strand.
TATTGATCTAAACCATGTGTCCCATTCAGGTGTTAAAAGACCATAATCCTTAATCAAGTTTAGCTGTTTGTTCATGCAGAACTTTAGATAAATTGTCGACTGCTTTTACAGTATTATCTAAAAGGTATGAACAACATTAAGTCAATCACTTTACATGTTTCATCATGTTCTACCCTGTGATTTGCTACAATTGGAATTTCCGAAAAAAAACATTTTATATTGTATTTGCTTTTAACTTTTCTAACTTTCTAACTCTAACACCTTTAGCCATTTATCATCTTGTCATCTTAGCATTAGGGTTTTTGTGCTAGATTATTTACTCTATCAACTGGAAACCAGAATTGTCAGTTAGAGTGCATCATTCAAAATCAGATGAGATAATGGTAATAAATGTGCATATAAATTCCATACTGAACTGAGGAAAAAAGTTCTTTAAGGTTTAACCAAAATGACATCACTATGACCCTATATAAACTATGAATCAAATCATGTCATGTTTCACCATATCTTGCAGCATGGTAATCAAAAACCACCCAAGAATTAACCTGATTGACTCTGTATCTCAGTAGCCAGTTCTTAAAGAGGATCGGTAGTCCTCGGCTACAAATTTTTTGTTGTAAGAATGTTCCAAGAACATTATGCTATGTTCTGGTAATGTTTTCAGTGGCAAATTTTATTTTAGGTCCCAGATTATTCTCCTTAATGGTAGGATAACATTCTCTAAAACATTCTACAAATGTTTATTGATAACATTGTTAGAACATTATCCTCTAACATTCTACTAAAGATTTAATCAGGAAGCTTCCTAATGGATGAATGTGGACTGTAATGTTGCTCAATGTCAAATTTTGGTTGAAAGAAAACACTCAGCCTTTGTTTGATGGCTTATTTAACTTCATTAAATAACTCCAAAAACAACATACCAGCTTCACTTATTATAAACCAGATTGACTTTATTTCTGTCTTATTGAGTTTAACATGTTGATGATGTTGATGTCACCGTTATGGTGATAAGCTTTTGCTTTTTTTGGGTAATTGGATTCCTGACTTTTAGGTGTTTTTCTCTAATTGCTGTAACTATGTTTGTTATAGCAAAAGCAACAACAAAAACAAAAAGTCATCAGCTAATGTTATTAACTTCTTGACATTTATATTTATTATAGCAATACTTCTCCAGACTAAAATCTAGCAGAATTTGAATCAGATAATTTCAAAGATAAAACAAACAAAAATGTGTGTGTTTAAAGAGTGAATGAATGAACAGTTACAATGTCTAATATATATCCATCTAATTTTTGCCTAATAACTCCACATATTATGGATCTGAAGGGGTAGCTAATGATAAACCAGTTATTTTTGGCACAAATTTATACAGTAGTTGAAAACTTAATATCTCAAAATTCATCCTTTGAAAGCCACTTTAAAATCAGACATTGCATTACCATGGAAAATGTCCATCAAAATCATATTACAAAATTCCTTCATCAAGTGTGACAGTTAAACCTCTGTTAATCTCAATAAGAACTTGTGTAAATGTATGACAGAATAATCTGGTTTATAATAAGTGAAGCTGGTAATGCTGTTTTTGCAGTTATTTAATGGCACTGAAGCTTGACATCAAACAAAGATTGGATTTTTACTTTCAACCAAAATTTGACATCTGAGCAACATAAGTCTGCATCTAGTGTGATGGGAGGCTTTATTAGAATGTTAATAGATAATGTTCTAACAATGTTATCAATAAACATTTGTAGAATGTTTTTAGAGAATGTTATCCTACCTTTTAGCAGAACATTTTGGGAACTAAAATAAAACTTCCAGCTGAAAACATTCCCAGAATGTGAAACATTCCTAGCTGTGTCTGGTCTTGAAGTTTCTCTGTAGCTTGTTCCATTCATCCAGAAGAACCATTTTGAGTTTGAAGACTGCAAAGTTATGTCTCCCTCTCTGACGTTCCCTGAAGTTCCTGTTATTCTGTTTGCCATTGTTTATTGACACAAACTGCCCCGTTATGATAAGGCTGGAACCTCTCAGCGGATTTTTCAAAGGATGCAGACAATGATCTGTGAAAACACAAAAACAAGAGAACGGAAAACAGAGACTGTTCTTTTCGAAAAACAAGATTATTTAAACTTTGTTGGAATTACTTTGACTCCATTTTAAACTTGACAGATAATCAAAGGACATAGAGACCATTTGGCTGGCGACTAAACTGTAGTCCGGTGAAAGCTAATCATCGTAGCCCCCCACCCGCCATATCTTCATCATGAGGTTGACCCCCAAGTCACTAAAAGACAAGGTTCTTCCTCATGACTCCATCACACAGCATTTCTCCAGTTCTCATTCAAAATGAATGAACAGTTACAATGTCTAATATGCACAATGAAAAAAAATATGTATGAAAAAGCAATAATATAATATAATATAATAAAAAAAATTACTAAAGCAATAATGAATCAATGAAATGGGTATATAAATGATTATAATGATTATTATAAATAATTATATGATTAAAGGTTTTAGTAAAATTATTGAATTAATTAATTAATGAATGAAGAATAAATGTTAATGAAGAATAAATGATGTATGGTTGCATTCTTGAAGCAAAACACATTTGCATTTGATGATGTACAATAGTACTGTGTCCTTCACAGTACTATTGATCGGCTATTGATTTTACTGTAGAAATGGTTAGCATTTGAGCTGCTGTCAATTTCCAGGAAAAAAAATGCATTATTTATGACATTAGTAAGTATTTTACAGCAGTTAATCCTGTGTATCTAAACATGATGAGTATCCAAAGTTAAAACAAATAAAAAAAAAAAATTACTAATGAATGATAATATAGCTTTACATCATTCGAAAGATATGTGAGGGCAAATCATTTTCAAGATGCTATTAAGGATTCAGATTTTTGAAGTATCTGAGGCATGATTTGTTCATTTTTTTAAAAAACCTTTCAAGTATCCAATTGCCCCTTGTTTTTCTTCTCCTGCTTTCTTCTTCATGTTTTCCAATATTGTGGCCTTTTCAGGCTCATTGATTTCCTTCAGCTTCTCAATCAGAAAATCAGCATGCAAGAGTGTGACCACTGAATCAGTGTTGAGTGCGATGTCCTGCAGAGCTTTCACACAGTCAAAAGCCTCATTTAACAGCTTTATTTTCTCTTCCTCATGTTCTTGCAGCTCTTCTGTGAGCTTCTTGACCAGAGAGATATCGTCACCAATCTTATCATCATATTCCTTCTTTAAGCCTATATATGTCTTTGTCACCTTCTTTGTCTTTATTACATATATTTTGTCTTCTTTGACATGTTTGCTGTTGAGGCATTTATTTGTGCACACTGTACAGCGACCACCGTTGAACGCTTCACACAATGAGAAAATAGTGATCCACCAGCATCCTGGATAATGACAGTTCTCCTCACAGACGGTGCAGCACATTGCCACACTGGCTTTAGAACGATCAATGTTAACCCTTTCTTTGTAGGGCACATTAACTTCATACTCAAAGTTTTGGTTTCGTCTGACAAACTCCTTGTTCTGCTCCAGAGCTTTCTGAGTTTCTTTCAGCTCATTTTGCTTTAATTCTATGTTTTGAACTCGTGATTGTAGATTAGAGACATTTGCCTCCAACTGCTTCCGTTTATGCAACACATCTTGAGTCATCTCCAAAGATTTTGGTTGTATTTTGTTAAGAAAGTCGAAGAATTTTGCTGTTCCTCTAAAACTGCGATTCCATGATTGATTCTGGATTGTTTCACCTTCTTCATCATCATCATCTTCATCATCAGCAGCCTCTGACTGACAGTTGTCAAACAGGAAATACACTGGCTGATTCTTGTCATTTACTGCACACTTGATTTTAGCCTCTTTAACAGCCGTCAGGGCATTTTTTGGTGGAGCTCCAGTTGAGTGTGTGAAGAGCAAGACAATGTTTTCAACAATATCTCTTCCAAATAAAGACTGAACCGCATCAAATATGTAGATTTGTCTTTCAGAGAGTCGATTTTGTGTTGCTTTAATCACCAGACACACTGCATGTATTTCATTAACTCCTTCTGCAGATTTGCTTAAACTAAGCAAACTCGCAGAGATCTGTTTATCAAGATCAATTCCACGAGTGTCTCCATACCCTGGTGTGTCGATGATTGTTAGGTCAATTTTACTTTCTTGCAGATAAAACCCATAAACAGTGATTTTGGAGGTCTGACTGTGAGCTGATGATCGGTCGCTCTGATCATCTGTGATCTCAAACCAAACCTTGTCTTCTCTCTTTACACCCAACATGTAGTTGACTATGGTATTGAGTAGGGTTGTTTTTCCTGTTCCTGTTTCTCCCACCATTATAATGACTCTGTGGGATTTGTTTTTGTTTCTTTCCCCAAATGTAATTTTGCTGTATAGTTTAGATTCATCATGAGAGACTATCCTTGGTTTCAAATTGTATCGAGTAGGAGGTCCATTCGCAATCTTAGTACTTTGCTTGATGATTTTGTCCAATTTTGGTTGTAGAAGACTCATGTTTTATCTGTAATGCCAAGCAGAAAACAACACAACACAAAGACATTTAGGAAAATGTAAATAGCATTTGTATATCCTTAGTTAAAAGGATATACGAAAAAAAAAATATCTTTAGTATATCCTTAATAAAAAAAACTAGTAGGTAAGAATTTTTCTGTTACAGTTTTAATTTGTCTTGTGGTCTGTTTATCAAGTTTGTGAAGTTTGAACGACGTTTAGAAGATTCTTGAAAAATGAGCAAAACCAGGTGGTTGTAAACTTGTACTTTTATGGTTTATTTGTTTACCTAATTATTATTATTATTATTATTATTCATTATTTAATCGCAGCATGTGCAAAATGTGCAAACAAAAACATTTATTCCATGTAAGTTTGTAATAATTGTTATGAACGTCATATTAAAGACCCGTAGGTGATATATAGGCAGCTGTACGGTAGCAGAGAGAACTCAACGTGCTACAAATGAACAAACTTACGCTTTCTGCTTATAACTCATGATGAATGAACATGGTTTTTCTTTTGTTTTATCGACTGACATTCAGATATTACAGAACTGCTATATAACTATATAATAATAATATTAATAACAAAGAAAGAAAAAGAAATAGGGCTCAGGCTTTTAAACATGAACACTTATCATACAATCCTCAACAATGGTGGCAATAATTATTAACACTGCAGTGCTATTTTTTTCGTTAATTTGTAAAGTACAAAAATGAAACCATATTTAAATGCATAAAATAACTCATTTTACATTCTGCCATTTATGTGTTGTGCCCTTTTTCACATTATTGCAGATGGGGATTCAAAAAAGCGTTGCAATTAATTAATTTTGACAACTAATAGAATGTTAAACATTGTTTACGTTTTCAGTGTTCATTGATTATATAAAATTTAGCAGTGTTTTAGCCGAGTCCAGTGTCAAGTCCTAGTGTTTAATCAGTTGAGCAGTGTTTGTGTAAGTTGGGCTCTTGACTCTTCTGTTAATTTAGAGTAATCTATTTTAATCAGTTGCAGTGTTCTTTTAATATATATGCTTCCTCTCGGGTGCATAATTCAGAAATATGATATGAATTACCATCTTTATGCTGATGACATACAATTATATAGATCAGTTGAGCCGAAAGACACTGCTGTAATAAAACATTTGTCCAACTGTCTGTCCAGCATTGTAAAATGGATGAATGAAATTTTTTTAAAACTGAACAAAGGTAAAACTGAAATTCTTATTGTGGGTAAAAAACCTGAGCGGGAGAGGATTGAAGCTAAATTGAGTTTCTTAGCTATACAATGTAAGTAAGAGGTAAAGAACCTGGGTGTCATTTTGGACTGTGATCTGAGTTTTAAGTCTCATATTAACCAAGTTACAAAAACATGTTTTTATCATCTAAGAAATATTGTCAAGATTCGTCCATTTTATCTCTTGATGATGCTAAGAAACTAATTCATGCATTTATCTTCTCTCGATTATTGCAATGCTGTGTATACTGGTTTACCTAAGGGTTCTATAGTTAAGCTGCAATTGATAAAAAATGCAGCAGCTAGAGTATTAATGAAACTGAAGAAACGGGAACATATTACACCGGTTTTAATGGAATTACATTGGTTACCAGTGCACCAAAGGATTGATTTTAAGATTCTTATTTTAGTTTATAAAGCATTGCATAATCTGGCACCTTCTTATATCTCTGATTGTCTGTTAAGATATAATCCTAAACGAATGTTACGATCTTCTAGCGCTGGATTTTTAGCATATTATACAGTAAATCTTAAGTGATCTGGTGGTACTTCTTTTAGTCACTATGCTCCAAAAATTTGGAATTGTCTTCCAAACGAAGTGAGAGACTCCACTAGTATGCGCATAATAGTGTGTGAGGTGTATGTTTATTTATTTTTATTATATTTCTCTTTTTCTTTCTTGTCTTTAATTTTATATATATAATTTTCTATTATTTTTTATTATGTTTTGTTTATATTTGTTGAATCATTTGTACAATGCTGATGTGTTTTTTTGTTTGCTTGTGAAGCACTTTGAGTTGCATTTTATGTATGAAAAGTGCTATACAAATAAATTCTTCTTATTATTATTATATTATCATTAGAAAGGGGCGTTTTCCATTTCCGAGCTCCTTCCCTGTTTTGAAATTCCCGACGCTATTTGGAGATCCCCAGGCTGCAGTTATAACCTTCTCCGTGACATGCATGCACAATTTTCCCCCCAATCCACTAGTGTTGCTTTCGTCAATGAAAATTATGACTAAATATCGTCGTCAACGAACCTTTATCACGTGACGAAAACGAGACGAGACGCAACGTAAATGCTGGTCGTGTGACGATGACTATA
>JAHKKF010499885.1:0-41603 GCA_019740295.1 Labeo calbasu
AACAATGAAACAAAAAGTTTGCTTAACACACACACCACATTCTGGGTTTCCATGTTTTATGGATACATTTATAGATGTAATGGCTAAGGGTGATGCTTTGCCGTATCCGAAATGCATGTGAAGACAGTTTGAATGGTAGTGCTACACATTTTCATGAGTTTGTGCTTGTTTGAGTGTGATTGTTTGTTTGGGTATGTGCATATATTTATGCCAGTGCACATCTCTGGAGCATAATGCCTTTTGAATGGGATTGAAAAAAAAAACAAAAATGGAGATGGAGTCATAGAGCGTGAATATTAGGTCTTTCCCTCAGGCTCGGAGCCTGAGTGCTCTGCTTGCCTGAAACTTTTGATTCATTACCCCCTCACAAGGCTGTCACAGTCAGACTCTAATTCTGATCTGGAATGTTATGAGCACTCAGCAAGCGCAGATGAATAAGTCACTGCCTTCAGTCTCGCTTTCCAGCTGTTCAGATTTGCTCAGTCAGAGATGGAGCTGTCACTCATTATGATGTTCATTAACAAAACTCAAACAACAGATCTTACAATTAGGACACTTTGGATTAGAACATTTCTGGTATCTGTGACAATCGTTCTGTCACAATGGGTTGCAGGTTTATTCTGGGATGAAGAGAGCAAACATGTACAACTGTCAGCGGAAGCTAGAGATTACGGCTTTTAAAGTTTTGATATTTTTCTTATACACACACACATCGATTCGCTTCAGGAGGCCTTTATTAACCCCTCTGAGCTGCTTGGAGCACTTTTTATGATGGATGGATGCACTTTATAGGACTTCAAAAACTTTACAACCATTCACTGCCATTATAAAGCTTGGAAGAGCCAGAACTTTTTTTAATATAACTCAGATTGTATTTGTCTGAAAGAAGAAAGTCATATACACCTAGGATGATGGGTGAGTAAATCACAGGGTAATTTTCATTTTTGGGTGAACTATCCCTTTAACACTTAAACAGATTTTCTTGTTAAATCACCCAGTGTGCCAATTTTTCACAAACGCATCATACAGTTTATGATGGTGGTCCGGCAATCCATTTTGAATTGATTCAGCTGTCAAACAGAATAGGAAGCAATTTTGGGGGGTAAGAGCATGCAGTGTATCATGTCTTTGAGGATTATACAGCAATGCTAAGCTCACTGTGCCATAAAATAGGAAACTAGGGTTTGTGCTGCGTACGTGAGAAACGAGTGGAAGTGATAAGTGCAGTGGAACAGATGGATTGTGTTTACGTTGTTATATTTGTATCTATGGCAGCTATTGATATGCTGAGTGTCGGAGAGATGCCATTGGAGGGCGGGATGGGGTTTGTACGTCCTCCCCACCCTGAAGGCTGAGAAAGGGCAAATGGCCCTGGGCTGAAACTCTTAAAATGTTAAGGAAGGCAGGAAGGAAGTGCTGAGAGCACAAATGAATGCCTTGGAATCCTATCTGCACTGAAGCGTTCTTCATGAATCCATTTGTCATCTTTTTTAATAGTGAGTGGACCATTGTAAAGCCTGTTTCACATTGTAGTCGTAAGACATGCCCACGTTGAAAAAAAAAAAAAACACACAAAATTGAAAATTAGAATAATGTCTTGGAACCAAATGCATAAAAATAGCCACTATGTTAAGGCTGTGTCTTAAAGAGGTCATCAAATGCAAAACTCACTTTTACATGTTGTTTGAACATAAATGTGTGTTGGCAGTGTGTGTACACAACCACCCTATTATGATAAAAAAAATCCACCCAGTGGTATTTTTTAAAATCTTTATAAGAAATATCCCCTTTTTCAAATCAAGCCATTCTCAGCTTCTTGTCCAAGGCTGCTCCCACGATAGTTGATTGACACGGCCATCTTACCTTAGACCCGCCCTGACGGGGCTGTGAACAGTCCGACCACCATTGTTTCGACGCCGTCGTAGTGTTCTGTTGTTGGATGTAATAATGAACATAGCAGTCGTCATTTACTCCCGACATCTGAGCTGCTGAAGACATAGAGGATTAAAGGAGAAGTCCACTTCCAGAACAAATATTGACAGATAATGTACTCACCCCTTATCATCCAAGACATTCATGTCTTTCTTTCTTCAGCCGTAAAGAAATTGTGTTTTTTGATGGAAACTTTTCAGGATTTGTTTCCATATAATGGACTGGTATGGTTTTGAACTTCCAAAATGCAGTGTGGCTTCAAACGATCCCTAATGCAGTTGTAAACGATCCCAGCCAAGGGAGAAGGGTCTTATCTAGCGAAACAATTGGTTATTTTCATAAAAATAATTTAATTTATATACTTTTTAATGTCAAACGCTCTTCTTGTCTTACTCTTTGAAGACCCATTTAAACTGCATTTTGGAAGTTCAAACTTGGGGCACCATAGCAGTCCATTATATGGAGAAAAATCCGGAAATGTTTCCCTCAAAACACAATTTCTTTCTGAAGAAGGAAAGACATAAACATCTTGGATGACAAGGGGGTGAGTACATTATCTTTTGTTCTGGAAGTGGACTTCTCCTTTAACGTTACTTTTGTTTTTGAAGGAAATGCGCTAGGCAATCTACATAAATGCATCTATGTTCGCACAAATCATTCGTGATTCAGCTTCACGTACCGCAGAAGTGAGTATAAGGGTTTTTTATGCATCTTTGCAAATCGTCTTACCTAATAATGTGCTAGTTAGCAAGTTTCGCAGCTAAACACAGCTAAAATAAACATTACGGCTCATCACCCCATAGAAGAGAGGGGCGGGGCAAGCAGAGCTCATTAGCATTTAAAGGCAAATGCAACAAAACGGCTCGCTCTGAAAAGGGCTGATTTTGACAAGGTAAAGGGTGGTTTTTACACTACCACTAAGAACTTAAAGTATGTTATAGACTTCTTATTAAGACAATCAAATCACATCAACTTGTGGAAAATGGGCATCCGATGACCCTTTTAAGAACTAGTAGGAGGAGCTAAGTAGGGGTAATCAGTCTTACTTTTTGGATTCAAATTAGACTGATCAACCCTTGTTTCTCCTAGGTATGTTCATGAGAAGTAGTGATGTCTGATTTATGAATAAACTGGTCAGAACATTTCATTGATTTTACAAGAATGATTCGTTCATGATCGGACAGAACAAAAAAAAAAATAAAATAAAAATATGCAGTGCACTAATAACCAGATAGGAGAGTGTTAACAACCTGACGGAAATGTTTGAACTTTTATTCACCCTAAGCCCTGCCCCTCAACCACTTCAAGTCTCGTCATGTACACACGTAGGTGACGTAATGCAGCAAGGACAGGCAGTCGTATGCAGTGGAGTCTGGACCAGTGCAGGTTCAGCCAAAGGGCACATGGAGGGCGAATTACTGAAGCGGAGGGATCATCATAGGTATCCTTCTGAATCATAACATGACAAAACAGGATACTAACAGTCTCATGGATTACATAATTGAAACTTAAGCAAAATAATCTATCTATCTATCTAGTACTTTTGATAAATGTCCTAAAATGATAAACTCTCACATATAAGTGACCTGAATGTTTTTAAAAATATTTGTTTACATTTTTTTACTACTTTTAAACTGGTTTCCATTGTAATATGACATAGCCAATGAAAGACAAGTAGAGCTTTGAAGAATATTTACACTTCACGCGTAAGAGATGTGAGGTTTAAAAAGCATCATAACATCATAAAAGGGATCCATATGACTCATTATTTTTCCAGACTTCTGAAGTTATATAACTGCTTTGTGAAGAACAGACCAGAAGTTATCTTTAAAATCTTGACGTCCAAGGTCACCATCCACTTCCATTGTATGGAAAGGAGTAGATGGGACATTCTACTATAAATAACTCCCTTTGTGTTTCACAGAAGAAATTAAGTCATACAAGTTCAGACAACATTGAAGGTGAACAAATTATGACAGAATTTTCATTTTTTTTTGGTCTGAACTATCCCTTTGAGCATGTCCAGTAAATGCATGGCACACTGCGGTGCCGGCTGTCTCTTATTCTCTCTCTGTGTTGTGTTTTGTATCTGTTTATCTGTCACGCTTTCTTTCTCCAGCTGTTGAGTAACTCTTGAGCCTCTGTTTTTTTACCCTCAGGCTCAGCGCACCCAGCTGAAGGAGCTGCGTTGTCCAGATGACAAAATGCATCGCAATGAAACTATGTAGACTTGTCTTCTGTGACAGATGGAACACCGAGAGAGATAATGAATGCATTTTTAGGCTGTTATTTCAAAAGCTGATGTGTGGTCTCTAGTGTGCTTTCCATTTAACTTATCCTTCTTCAAAGCTAGCTCACAGATGCTGTTTGTCAACTGTGAACAGTATCACAAAATACCTTGATATTAACCGGTATGATCTTGCACATGTCCGCACAGTTAGACTCCTGTGATCTGACATACTGTAGTAACACTGTACAGTTTAAATAGTACTCCATTTATGCCCTGCTTTCTGTAGCCTGTAAAAGCACAGCATTAAATTCACCAGGCAAATAGCACTTAATTTTGTGAAAGGCCCATTTTACATAGAAAGGAGGTATTTTAGCTGACAATAATGACAATGACTTTTATAAATTCACAGCATAATGCTGTTTTGGCAGATTCAGCTCCTGTGTGTACTGGAGGTTTTTGCGCTGAAATACCTCATGCCAATGTGGCACAGCTGTGTATTCGCCTCTGAGTGTGTCTTTGAATAAACAAATTGTTTGTGTAGGAAAAGCATATCCATGCTTTTTTGTCAAAGTAGACAAACAGATAATGAATGTGTCTGAATACTGAAACAGAATGCAAGAAGCTCACAAGAAAAAATGCACGTGGGTGTGCAGTACGTTTTATAAGAGATGGTTCAGAAGAGGGAGTTTTAATTTACATACAGTACGTGATTAGTAAAATAAAGGTGTCTTTAATTATATATACAGTTGAAGTCAAAAATTCACATATACCTTGCGGAATCTGAAAATGTTAATTATTTTACCAAAGTAAAAGAGATCATACAAAATACATGTTTTGTTTTGTTTTTTATTTAGCACTGACCTGAATAAGATGTTTCACATAAAAGACGCTTACATATAGTCCACAAGAGTAAATAATAGTTGAATTTATAAAAATGACCCTGTTTAAAAGTTTACATATGCTTGATTCTTATTACTGTGTTGTTACCTGAATGATCCACAACTGTATTTTTTTGTTTAGTGATAGTTGTTCATGAGTTCCTTGTTTGTCCTGAACAGTTAAACTGCCCACTGTTCTTTAGAAAAATCTTTCAGGTCCCAGAGATTCTTTGGTTTTTCTTTTGTTCAACTACTTTTGTGTAGTTGAACCCTTTCCAATAATTACTGTATGATTTTGAGATCCGTCTTTTCACATTGAGGACAACTGAGGGACTCACATGCAACTATTACAGAAGGTTCAAACGCTCACTGATGCTCCAGAAGAAAAAACAAGGCATTAAGAGCTGGGGGGTGAAAACTTTTGAATAGAATGAAGATGTGTAAAAAATTTTAATATCATTATTTTGTCTATATATAATTTTTTAAAGAAACTACAGAAGATACTTACACGTTTCCCAGAAGACAAAATAAGTTACATTTTCCCTGATCTTTAAATTCAAAAAGTTTTCACCCCCCAGCTATTAATGCATCATTTCTTTTTCTTCTTCTGGAGCATCAGTGAGTATTTTAACCTTGTGCAATAGTTGCGTGAGTCCCTCAGTTGTCCTCAGTGTAAAAAGATGGATCTCAAAATCATACAGGTATACATTGTTGGAAAGGGTTCAAATACACAAAAATGCTGGAAAACCAAAGAATGTGTGGGACCTGACAGATTTTTCTGAAGAGCAGCATGCAGTTTAACTGTTCAGGACAAACAAGGGTCTCATGAACAACTATCACTAAATGAAAAAACACAGCAGTGGATCATTCAGGTAGCAACACAGTATTAACAATCAAGTATATGTTAACTTTTGAACAGGGTCATTTTTATAAATTCAACTATTATTTTTTCTTGTGGACTATATGTATGTCTTTTCTGTGAAATATCTTTTTCAGGTCAGTACTAAATAAAAAAATAACATGCATTTTGTATGATCCCTCTTATTTTGGTAAAATAATGAACATTTTGCAGATTCTGCAAGGTGTTTGTAAACTTTTGACATCAGCTGTATTTGCGATCGTGCATTGCAAGAGCAATAGGTTTGAGCTCTTGCAATGCACTCGCCAGCATATTAGCAGACAAATCTAGCTGTAGATAAAAATATGCACTGTACATCACTGAGTGTAAAATTTGAAGTGACTGAGATTCTTGCTCAGGGGAAATCGTGCAGATGGAGAGAGTGTGAGACCGAGAACAAGAGAAAGACAGAGAACAAGAGAGGGGGGTCCTGTCACTTGAAAACAGAGGGTGGGAAGTAGCCCTTCTGGGTCACACAGAGGTAACACCCCACAGCACCATGACATCTACCCATTAATCAATGCTCTCAGGCTGAGAGAACAAGTTCTGACATAGAGAAGGTTTTTAAGCCAGACTTGCATGTGAGAATGCAGGCCCAGTGGATTTATGACAGAAAACAGTGCTAGCGTGACAGTGGCGTAGCATCTGTACAGCTGAGCAGCGAGTCTTATAGTCTTATTTGTCTCCTGTGTTTCATGTTCTGTGACTGAAATGTGCACTAGACACATGGGTGAGCCTCTACTAATATTTATAAAAATGTCATTATCATTTACTCACCATTTTACCACCCATATGGTTCCATGGTTCAAACTAAAAATTTAGAGTGCTTGAGTTTTCCATTTCCATACGATACAATACAACTCAGCTCATTCCCCGTACAAAAGTAGACTTTTATGGACATTAAATTTCAAGACAATGAGCCTAACACCTAATACTAGAGCATGTTTATATTTTTGGAGTGTATTGGGTAAATCTGGCGCTATAGAAGATTTTTGAATCACAGTGAAGATTTCATTAGCTTTCATTATCATATCATTCATGATGCTCGCTTAACATGTTGCAATGAGAAATTAGTTATTCAGTCATTGTACAAACTAATTGTAGCAATGAACAACAGTGCATTCAACACACATCTTACAGTATTACCTCACACTGACAGCAGTCACTGACATTTCTCCAGAGACCGAATATCGGGCCAATTTACAATCAACGATAAACCAACACAACAGAACAAGCTCAGCCCGCTTACTTTATCAGCATGAGTCAAGGTAAGCCAGTTTAACTCGGAGAAAGAGGTTTAAGAGCTTCATGTGTAAGAAGTGCCCCATAATCACATCATGAATGAGTCCATTAAGCTCTAATGGAACTGATAACAACCTGAGAGGAAGCAATGGTCCCATTATGAGCAATATTTATAGCAGATACAAAATTGCCCCTCTATCATTGTCATTATGACTTTTGACAATTATGTCTGCACGTCATGAGCATAAAGAAATAAAGGGACGGAAATTGCACTTCACGCTGCCATTTCCAATATTATTTGATGGAGGGCACGGCTGGTCGTATTTATGCTATTTTTACTGGCAGGTGCAGATGTAAACAACAGCTCTAAGTGTGCATTCAAAGCCTGGTTCATCAAGGCGCAGATCACTAAGTTTAATCAGCACAAATTGCTTAATGTGTAAACATCACAAATTCCCTTTCAAGTTCATTTATCTAGTTTTTAATTGTGTCCCTTGGAATTTTGTAACACTTATTAAAGCAAGAAATACATATTAACTGAGGAACTGACGATGGGCCATTGAAATATTAGAATGTAATGCACACCAGAGGCGGTGAATTAAATCTAATTACACGGCTCTGAATACTTGATTGTGATTGGTCAGTTACGACATTCCGAGACATGTTATTCCTCACTATTACACGGATACATGGAATACTCAATTCTGATTGGTCAGTCACCACATTCCGTGGTGATATTCTATGATAACAACCAGTAAAAACTATTAACACAGGCTCATCCGGGTAACTGCAGTTGGCACTATTAGCTTGCTAAGAACATTTTTTCTTTGTGGAAACTTTGAGTTTGGTTGGCTAATAAAAAATTAAAACTCAAATCAATATTCTGTGTACAATTATTTAATCATGTCATCCCGGTATCGCAGACCCGCTCTCTCATTTCATACAAACACAGCTGCTGCCATTTTGTGACGATTGTAATGGATTGTAAGATAACTAACAAACCGGTAAGATTTTAAAAGAGTTTTATCTTAAAGGCACAATATCCAAAAACCATTAGAACAGTGTTATATATTTTGCTGACTTGTGTACTTACATTATTCCAAATGTTTTGAAGCATGTTTAAATCCAGAGAAATAAGCAATTTTAATTAGTGTAATGAACCATATCATTGCGTCGCCTGCATATGACATCATACACCCTTGATTTTCTGGTTTTATTTTGTAGAAAACATGGACTCCCCAAAGACACTTTAATACGTTATGCATTTTATCAGACAGGTGACGAACTCACGGAGTAGCATTATAACAGAACTATAACTGTATCTAGTATGTTAAAACAGCGCTGCTGACCATGATTCCACACTCCCATGATTCCACACTCAATCATGGCGTCATCAAACTACGTCTTTGTTTCTTTGTTTGTTTTGAATGCGCGCACTCTAGCAGCAAAAACGTACATATTGTGCCTTTAAATCAATGTCATTCATGTGGTGAAATGTCATCTAGTTTGAATTTGCCACTTGCTAGGAACTGCTTTCTTCATGGAAGCTTTGCGTTCAAATATTTCGACTCAAATCACTGTTTTATGTCTACTCATTTAGTTTTGTGGCAAATAGCCGTATAATAAGCGGGATAATGTACATCCAGTCGGTTGTTATTGCAAAATAAAACTCTTCAGTCTTATACAAGAGCAAACACAGATTTGAGTTCTTTTATTTTGACTCATGTTTCATTTTTGCACTGGGGTATGAGCTGTGAAACTGTGATTTATGTATTATTTATTTATTGAGTTCATACTCATACAGTTTATACCCACTGTTCATACCCAAATCTAAATAAATAAATAAATAAATAAATAAATAAATAAATAACAATTTCACAGTTCAGTGTAATGCTGTACCAGGTGTGCTATCAAGCAAGTTTACTATGTTGTACTATGTTACAAAAGCAATGAAGCTGTTTATGTGATGCAAATGTCTAAATGTTTTAACTTACAAATCATGCACTATGGTAAAAGTATTTTGAGGTCATAACATGTTATGCGAGGAACCATGAGAAAATATGTCTTTGTTAATTGATAATCTGCACCTCTAATCATAATTTGTGTAAAAAGCTGTTGGTGTTTCACTGCCACTAGTGTTCATTTCAGTGGGAAACTGCAGTGAATTTTATATATAGGTTTTTTTTGTTTGTTTGTTTTTTTTTTGCAAAAATATAGATAGAGGTACATTTTTTCAATAAGTATACTGTATGTTTTTGTGGGAAAAAAAAGGTCACTTTTTTTTTTTCTCGGGACCAATTCTCATTATTAAATAACTATTAACTACGACTTTTGCCTCAACTCCAAATTGACCCTTCGCAAAAACCCGCCCCCCTAGTTACTGTTGCTATATCCAACAAACAATGCTGCTCTCACACTACATATGTTCTAATGCAGTAAAAAAATACATCGGGAAGCAAAGAGGAAACAGACAACGCGCCAACAGACAAGACAGAAGAGGTTACTTTTGGTATTAAAAACAAGGTCTCAGCTTTAAAATGCTGTAATTTTTTTAGTACATTCAAACAATAAATACTGCCTCTTCAATGTGTCATGACAAACCACATCAAAACTTATTTTATTTTCACAGAGGAAAGGCGTCAATACACACAGTGTTTCAAGTTTAAGTCCACTGAAGTTAATCTACTCTCCATTCTAATCACTAACAGAATAGTGGATTTGGCATTATGATTGGTCAGATTGCCTGTCAAGCAAGCTGTTTGCAAAGGGTCAACTTGCTGCTTATTATATTTAGTAAGGTAGTGTTAAGTTTAGGTATGAGGTAGGATTAAGGGATCTAAAATATGGTCATGCAGAATTAGGGCACTGATATGTGCTTTATAAATACTAATAAACAGCCAATATGCATGCTAATAAGCAACTTGTTACTAGCGAGAATTGATCCCTACACTCAAGTGTTACCAAAAAAATGTTTACTAAAATCAGAAGAAAACCCAAGAGAACATATATGCAAATACTTCAAAGTCATGTCATGACCTCTATTACTGTTCTTCCACATCACATATGATGCTATCCTCATTTTTTACGGTGGTGTGATTAGTCTGCTACGAATGCAATGGCATTTGAACACATTTGTGATGGGAGGTACTGAAGCATTCATCTAAGCAGTTCACATAAGCGACTGCAATTCTGTTCCAAGAGCCATCTGCCTACAAACACTAGTGGTGCATGATGAATGGTGTGGAAATGATGTAGGGCCCAGTGGACAGGGGAGGTTGATAATGGACCACCTCATTTGGATTACAGCTCTCTTGAGTTGCAATGCAGTTGCCAGGATAGGCAAACAAACAGTGCGGTTTGAACACACAGCAAAGACTATTAACTAGACAGTTATGAAACAAGATCCCCCCAACCACACCAGACGACTGTGCGTTTCAAGCATTTTATTGACCTTGTTAGGCTCTAATAGTAAATCATAAATCACACTGTGAAGCAGACCAGTGTGATGATAAATGATGATTCATGCTAGCATTTGAAGCAGCGTGTGATAACAATACCCTTATCAGGTCTTATTCCAACATCAATCTCACACAAACACAACAACAGTTAACCAGAGCATCAACACCTCCACACATCTGTTTTTCCATGCTGTGCTTCTATCCCCTGCACAACCTATCTTTAACAGGGGGCATGGTAAAATCACAGAGGTGAGATGTCCATGGTGAAACAGACAGATTTGTTTTGTTTAAGGCAGTACAGAATCTTGGCCTACAGTCTTAAAGAGAATCAAGATAATTAAACGGATTAGAAAATGAAGAGCTAATGCACCGTAGGGATTCATGTCTGCTCAACAATCAGATCCAGTGTAAACACAGGATTTGTTTAGGCAAGGTTTACAACATTTGTTGTACTGAATATATTAGAACATGGTGGGCTACATTTTCTAGGTTTAGCTAAGTAAGAGCGGTCCCTCAACAAACTTTAATTTGCTGCTTACCGATAGTAAATAGGGTAGTTGTTGTGGTAATGTTTAAGTACTAGCGAGGTTTAAGGGATCTAGTATATGGTCATGCAAAATAAGGCATTAATATGTGCTTTGTAAGCAACAATAACTAGCCAATATGCTAGTAATTTGCAGTTGAATGGGATCATTGTTCACCATTTTGATTAAAATGAAACTGAGAAATAAAACAAAGAGGAAGAAAATATATTCTAATCTGTTCTGGTGTAAATCATTAAATTATGAATATTTTACTGCCGTTGTGTGAATAAGGTAGGGTTGTGCCGACATACGATAGTATCGTGTATCGACGATAGTCGATAGCAAGACGTGTTATGTTAGCATTAGTAACTTGCAATGTTTCTATTAAACTGTTATCATGTTAAACACAAATTAAGTCATATTGAAAACATTAGCCTTTTGCTGGTGTTGGTTTATTTGCCGGAAACTAAGTAGGTAAATAATTAAATAAATTAGCATGATAATATCGTGCATCAGCGATCTTGCAGGCTGACGATAGGATGATATGAAAATTGAGCATATTGCCCAACACTAGAATAAGGTCACATTTTAATTTAGGGACCAGTTTTCACTATACACTATTAGCTATTAACTATGACTTTTGCCTCAATAAAATACTAATTTGCTGCTTATTAATAGTTAGTAAGGTAGTTGTAAAGTTTAGGTATGAGGTTAGGTTATGGGATCTAATATGGTCAGGCAGAATAAGGCATTATTATGTGCTTTATAAGTACTAATAAACACCCAATATGCTAGTAATTTGCATGTTAATAAGCAACTAGTCAATACTGAGAACTGGTGTTACTGCAGTAATTTATTCACATGTGATCATGCAATCAATAAAGTAACTAATCTGATTATGAGCATTTTAAAACATGTTATAATCGAATTACAAGTACTTTTGGAATCATATGTAATCCAGATTACAAGTAATCAGTAACTACCCAGCACTACTAAGAAGCGACTAGTTAAAAGTGAATAGTGTTCCCTAATCCCATACAGTTACACTTTATTTTAAGGTCCAATTCTCTATTAACGACAAATCTGGCCTCAATAAACTCCTTATTCTCTCTTCAAACTGCATAAGCCTTATAAGTATGCAAAGCCAATATAACTAACCATCAAACATCTAGACAAGGCTTGTTAAGGAGAAGTTCCCTTCTAGAACAAACATTTACAGATGATTTACTAACCCCCTTGACATCCAAGATGTTCATGTCTTTCTTTCTTGTCGTAAAGAAATTGTTTTTTGAGGCAAACATTTTAGGATTTTTCGCCATATGGACTTCAATGGTGTCTGTGAGTTTGAACTTTCAAAACGCAGTTTAAATACGGTAAGTTATTTAAAAAAAACAAAACAAAACAAAAAAAAAAAAAGGTACAATTTATATACTTTTTAACCTCAAATGCTCGTCTTGTCTAGCTCTGTGTGAACTCTGTTTATTCCGGTTCAACACACTTAGGGTACCGACCCAGTGTTTACAGAGTGAACATGCAAGGAGGGTCAAACACCCTTACAAAAAAGGTAAAACAGTGATGTAGGATGATTTTGAAGTTGGAGGAGAAAATGAGATGGGAGTTTTTTGACATACCCTAACTGTCATGAACCAGAATACGCAGAGCTAGAGGTTAAAAAGTACATAAACTGTACTTGTTTTTTTTTTTTTTTAAAGAAATTAACCAATCGTTTCACTAGATAAGACTCCTCTTCCTCAGCTGGGATCGTTTAGAGCCCTTTGCTAAGCTGCATTTAAACTGCATTTTGGAAGTTTAAACTCGTGGGAACCATAGAAGTCCACTATATGGAGAACATTCCTGAATTTTTTTCCTCAAAAAACATTTTTTCTTCACGAATGAAGAAAGAAAGGCATTAACATCTTGGGTGACAAGGAGCTGAGTAAATCATCTGTAAATTTTTGTTCTGGAGGTGAACTTCTCCTTTAAGACAAAACTCACCAATGTGATCTCATGAGAATACATGTGCATTTTACTAGGATTCATCTGATTGACATGAAAAAGTATATTTTTTTTTTTTAAAGAAAATAAGCATAAAAGTCCAACTCGTAAACCCAACCATCAGTGGAATATAGACATTGCATGAAAAAACACATTCTGACAAATTATAGTCACTACAGTAGGTGAAGCTAATGTAACCTTCCAACTAACCTTGAAACGGTTTTAAACATCTAGTCAAGGCTTCATTAAGCAAAAATTCAAGGTTTTATGTGATTCCGTATGAATTTTTACAGTGATTCATAAAGAATTCGTGAAAAAACTGTGGAGCGTAAAACATACCGACAAAACAGATTGCATGAAAACATATGAATGGCACTGTATGAATTCATATACAAACAATATATGGTCCTGTAGAATTACGGTATTTAGCTGTGAAGTTACAATTAATGCCATCAGATTACTGCAATTTAGCAGTATTCTGCTGTAGAATTACAGTGTAAACTGTAATAGTAATGCAACTCAGTAGCCAGTAGTGCGTTTTTAATTTACTATAAAATTTATTGTTAATTAAAAACTTTTCATTTAAAATGTACTGTTAATTTATTATAAAATACTGTAATTTTGACATTTTTGACACCCATTCAGTAACCTATAACACTGGAAATATATGTTCAATTCAAATAAACACAAAAACAATCAATTTTACACATTTATTTTGCAGTTTAATAAATTCTGTTTAAACTTTCCAGCAAAGAGGCTCAGACAGTCATGCTTCTCTCCACTGAACCAGAAGACGCTAAAGCTGTTAGTTTTTTTCAGGTGGGATGAAAAAGGTGTCAGTTCCCAGTCATCACCTTCAGTGGGTCACTGCTGTTGCAATACAGAGCAAAAAGGTGACAGAACAAGGTGATATTAACCCTAACCATTTAAATAATGGAAGCAACATTTCCATCACAAACACAGTCAAGAACTGTCCTGCAACAAAGTAGAGGTGTGTGATTTATGCAGGCAGAGCATTTGCACACAACAGTGTACATAATTTTATATGTACTGTTTGCAGAAGATAGAGCATCCTTTTAAAAACAGCTTCCTCTCAGGTCTCCAGCGCAGACACAAAAGTTGAACTGGCAATACACCACTTGTTTGAGGGAGAGAAGGGGGGTCGTCTTCTCTTGGCTGCTGTGGTCCTGCACAGCTCGCAAAATCCCAACACATCCAAACATTCCTTGTTTAACCCACCGAATAAAAAACAAGCCCTCAAGTACAATATAATGTTGAAATTACCTTTGGTAAATTCCAGACTGCAAGAAGCATCTTCAGCATACTTCAGCCAGACCAGTTACGAATCAACTTGACCCTCCAATGTCAGCATCCATGCCCTCGTCTTCAATATGTCACCTGAAACAAAAACAGATACTATTACCTATTGTTCAGAAAGAAATCAAGATTTGTTTATTTAAGAAATAAGAGTGAAAGGAGTCGTGTGGTGGCATACTAGAGCTACTGAGTTTTAGATGACTAATGCTACTTGGTTAATAGTTCTAAATTATATGCACTACCATATAAAAAAGTCATTTAATTTAACATTTCAACACTTACCGCTGAATTCGTTGGATGAAAACATGGAGGAGACGAGAGAGCAGCTCAGACCACAGAGAAAGCTCAGTCAGGACACAGCATGCAGACGCGGGATGGCATTTACAATAGTTTCCTGTAACAGCTCCGCCTGCATTATTTTCACAGTAAAATTCCCGAATACAGTATTGTGAAACATCACAGTAAAAGCCTATAAAGTGATAATAATGTAATTTACTGTGAAATATTACAGTTACATACTGTGAAATCCCAATTTTTTTTTTTTTACAGTGAATAGTAAAAAACAAACCACTCTTTTTTTTTTTTTTACATGAATTTATTTATTCACCATCTTGATATCATAATTAATCAAAAAACATTACACAAGCACATATTTTAATCTACAGCATGGCAGGCCTTCTCTGTCATGTCTGGCTCAATGTCTGGCCAACCTAACCAGCAGCCAATCTACATAGCAAGCAAACTACACAACACAAAACTAAAACACAACCATTACAATGAGCAAAGCTTCCACACCATTTGTTTACAGCATGGATATTGCCTTTGAATATAATGGGAGTGTTCTAGATTTATTATTTTGCATCAGTCATTTGCAATGCAGCTGAGGTGTACTATAAAACAGCAAAAATATAAATAGAAAAGGGGGGATCCTTACTGAGAAATATACAATTCATTCAACCAAAGACAATGCTGCTAAAAAAAAAAAAAAAAAAAAGATTTCATGGGCAAATAGGATTATGACGTTTTTGCAAGGAATGCAAGAAAAAATTATTTGATATAGTGACATATTTTTGAGTTTGCACCAACAAATTACATTTAAAGGAACAGTTCACTCAAAATTGAAAATTCTGTCACTGAATGAGTTATTAGATATCTATACAAGAAAAGTGGATGATGATTTTTACTGCCAAGCACCAAAAAATTCAAACCATTTTTAAATGAGAGTCTGCAAGCAAAGCAAAAGCAAAGATTGTCACAACGACTTTTGGTCTGTCCTTCTGTGTTGATACAAAAATAATTTCAGGTTGAAGCAATACTATAAATGAATGACAAAATTTTAATTTTTGAGTAGGCTATTCCTATATATACACATCAGTATAAATATTTGACTCTTTCAACATATTGTACTTTCAATGCAACATCATTACCGTTCAGTTACTTAAAAATAATGGGTTCAATTCATCAAATGCATGTTCGGTTACACAGATTCAGCTTTCCATCTCTCCTGCTACCAAAGCATGGCTCAGATTCTCCTGGGATACTCTTGGCAGGTTCATTCCTAGATATTCCAAGAGGTTCTGAAGTTTGAATGCAGAAAGATGAGCATAACAGACGCTTTACCTCCCTCACTGAAGAATTTGGCATCACTTCAGTTTGGCTGCAGGAAACAGAGGCCTTACACTCACATGGAAATAAAAGGCAGACACATGTATGCATGATTTATGGACTTCCACGATTACTCTCAGGCTTGGATAACATTACATGACGCCAATTTAAGAAAATCTGTTTGAAATATGCAACAGGATGTTTTGTTTTGGCAGACAACCTCAGACAAATAAGTTCGTGGTCTTTGATCCCTTGTGGCAATAAAATATTTCCCTTTTTGAAATTAGCCACCACTACCTCACCTTTCTCTGACGGTTTCACTCGAAAGGCAAAATTGGTCTTTAGCGTTGCAAAAAAAAAAAAAAAAAAGATTTTCTTAGTTGACTGAACACTAAACCAGGACTTAAATGTTTCTCGCACTCTTCACAAAGCACGCACAAGCACAAATACACACTATGTGCACGAATAACAGACACCACAAAGCAAAGTCATTACAAATCTCAACAGGCATTTACCGATATCTACATATCTAACAATTATAAATTAAAATTGTGCAAATTGCCCCACATAGTTATCTGCGATAATCATCATCATCATCATCACACGTTTGATGATCTAAAGAAAATAAATGTGCATCATAATACACAAATGCCACAATATGGGGCATCAGCTGCTCATTGTCATGAAAGGTGAAGTATGTCATTTATACGCCATTAGCGGCACTAAACAGAATTGTAAAAATGAATTTTCAAAACAAACTCTCTATGGTCCATTTGTTTTGTCCCAAGTACATTTCAATAACGGGAATTCCATTCGTTGGCATTCTCATTCAGCTTAAACGTAGTTGCTGGACATCTACTTCAGAAATGGCGGTCACAACAACTACCCACACGGTAAATATTAACCAGACTAACCTTAACTCTTCCGTTCAGACAAAAAGTTCCACTCCAGACTAAGGATGCGCCCGAATCCAAATACTTAGTTGAGAAGGGAAATGACGTGTATTACGGAACGCCACGAATAAATACCAGATGAGAGGAAAATATATTGAAATGCTTTCTCTCACAATTGTATTGTTGGGTAATTATACTGTATATAAATTAAGGGCATCAGGTTACCGCTATGAATATGTGGGGCTTTGAAAGCGCTTTTGAATGCACGCTTACGTTATTACTTTCACTTTTGAGATTCGCAATCACACGTACTCTGTTTATACTACGGAGCAGGAGTACTTACCACACATTTTACAAGATTATTTGTCAGTGGTGCTGCAAATCATTCGCCATGGTCCTGTCAGTCATCTCTCCTTACTCTGTTTATGTGGTAAGTGAAATTATATATACTGTAATGTAACAGGCTACTGCTAGCAAGCAGCTAAGCATGTCCTTTTAGTGGTTTTGCATTTACTTAACGGTTTTGTGAGTTACCCCGATGTAAACAACAGCTTTGATTGCATGGTTAATGTACTACTGAATTAGCTGTTCCGCTATTTTATTGTCTAAACCATGGGGGGCCTAAAGCTTAGTAAAGCAGGAAGGGGCGCAATTAGTTTGACAAACTTAAGTTTATAAGTGGTAAAGATCTTTACAAGCAGTATTAAGATATTAACCTAATATTTCACCTACCTGACTGGAAATGAAAAGAACAAACACGAATGTTGTCAAGATTCTTGATTTCTCCTGGAAATCCTGGTTCAGTTTGGCCAACAACAAACGCCTTTTGTTCCTCAGACAGTGTTTTTGCACTCCTCTCCTTGATTTGTTACAAATTTTTGCAGTCTATAGTACTCCAAATGTTTTAAGAGGGTTTAGTACAGCCCAAAACATAACAATAATTGATCATTTTCAGCAGCAACAATCAGCAAAACTTGCGAGGTCCGTTTGGTTCAGTGGCATTGTTTACATTCAGTGCCGCCAACATGGCCAACTGATGATGCGTTGTGAAAACACTCAATTTGTTTTCTGTGCCTTTTCGAATACGGATTCACTATTCGGGCACAGCCCTACTCCAGACGTTTTGTTATTGTTATGGCTCAACTGGGGAACTCAAACTGATCTGATGGCGCTAATGTCACAGAAATTACACACTTCACCTTTATACTTCGCCACAATCTCATTTCAGTGTCTTGCAGTTGAGTTTTGTTTTTTTTGTTTTTTGTTTTTTTTATAGCATATCATATCTTGAACTGAGCTTGACAGACATCCTCTGAGTGAGGCATCATTTTGATCGATGTCTTAGGCTGTAATTTGTTCTAAATTTTCTCTTGGCTTTCTCATTCTCGCTATTCCTCCTACACTTCCCGAACATCTTTCAAAGCTCTGTGGCAAAGGATTTTGAATGTCTATTGGGAGATGAGAAGTATGCGAAAGAAGAACTAATACTGACTATTGAACATACCAACATGTCTGTTGGACAGTCATCTCCTCTGACCACTGACA
This sequence comes from Labeo calbasu, assembly GCA_019740295.1. Lineage (NCBI taxonomy): Eukaryota > Metazoa > Chordata > Actinopteri > Cypriniformes > Cyprinidae > Labeo > Labeo calbasu. The sequence goes on from JAHKKF010499885.1 coordinate 18,518, forward strand.
CAGGGGATTCAGATCTGTCATACTACTCCATTAAGGCATTAACCCAGACCCTTTGACGCATTTCACATATGGCTGTATTTTGCATGCTTGAGTATACCAAGCATATTTTCTCTGAAGGGAGTAAATCATGGTGATTAATAGTGGCACATTCATCTAATGTGCTTGACAGAATCTGCTTTAAGCAGCTTTCACCTCTGAAGATTGGGTGTGGGACTGATTTGTACTTCACTTACTTTGCATGATCAATCTTTTGTGTTTTTGTTTTAATATTGGGGTCTTTGACCTACAGAAAAAGGCACATGGGCAATACCGGTCATTACTTGATCAGTCTATTTCTATTCCTTAGCTTGGCAATTCATTTCTAACAAAGACAATGGTTTTAATTTAACTACACACAAATAGCTTCACTTGTTACATGTACCCAAAAGCATCAATTGATTCCAAAATATATGCAAACAAAAATGCTGGTGTGCTGGTGTCACCACAAGGCTTCTTCACTTACTTAACCAGCAGAATGTCCTTGACCAATCAGCTTCACCCGTTTTTGGCTTTGTTGGTCCATCGGCACCACATTAGCATAAACCTGCATGGAAATTCTGATCCAGGTTGGTCTTCTACAGGGAAATGTAGGGTTGCTTCGGTTCAAATGGAGCTCTGGAATGCAACCAGTTTAGTTCAGTTTTTCACAAGTTCTGTTAATTGTATCTCTTTCTTAATTATCCATTAATCCAGAGGTGCTGGTTGTGGATGTTTGCTTGTGATGGCTCCTCTCGGACCCTGCAGTCCCAACGGGTTTTCTCTACTAAATTATCAACATCACAGACAGCTATATAAGACTAGAGATAAGACTCTGTTCTTCATTATTGAGTTTGTTAGCATGTACATTTGTGCAAATCTTTCTTAACATACGTCCACCTTCTGCTCACTGCTGATCCTTTCTGACTGGGCCAGAGTCAACTGAGCACCATTTAATGCGACGAATGGGTGTCCATCATGTGTCCCATCAGAGAGGGCAGTGCTCTCATAAACACACACTATCTCACACACTCGCATACACACGCCTCTCGCTCCAACTAGGGCCAATGGTTCAGGACTATCAGCCAGAAGAACCGAGGATGGTCGGGCTAAGGATCTTCTTCTGTGAGCTCACAGGTTGCTCTTGGCATTGTCCTGTTGTTGAATGCTACAACACTTTCCTCTGTCCACCATCACTATGTCCTCTGTTATCGAACTGCAGGTGGAACTATCTTGTGGTGTTGAGGTGAACTGCAATCCAGTACCCATACCATTCTGGCTGTTGGACACCAACATCTGCTTCTCCTCTGGGCTGCCGAGGCGGGAGGTAGTGGTGGCGATATCGGGCAGCCGTGAGAGGTTGGAAGGAGGGACCATGATGCTGCCACTCTTCATCTGAAGGGACTGGCTGTAGGTGTGACGGTATTCCTCCTCGATGTCCCTCCCAAGTTTCCAACGTCTCCATTTCTTCAGAATCTCAGACTGAACCTGACCAATCAAGATGCACCGAATTGTTAGGAAACAGACTTGTGAAGACGAAGCCTGCTATGTAAGGTTGTTGACATTAAAAAAGAGAATCTACCTTACCTCCTTGTTGACGAAGCAATATAAGATGGCAACCAGCAGCCCCTGTGGACATGTCAGAACATGACTAAGCAATTAATTTCAGAAACACCTAAAAAAAAGTTACATAAGTTCTACGGATGTCCCGAGCCGATCTCAAGTGTTGTGCAATAGGTGGCGGTATGCACTTTCAACAGTCCACCTTCGCTCAAATGTGCGTGCTTGACGTACAAGAACAATGGCCCTGTCCCAAACCACACCCCAAAGCCTTGCGGTCTTCCAAACTTTCGTGACGTAATGCCACTATGCCAAAAGTCAGCTGCGGAGTTTGCCTCAGTGCTGGCTCAGCAGAAGTAAGCATTGAGGGAGCTTGCGAGCACCCTTCTGAAAGCTAAAATGATAAATGGGACACCCTCTGGTCTCGTGGACTTGACGGACAGACTTTCTGAGACCTCGTTGTCATAAAGCTTTACTAAGGGTTGCGTCTTGCTTTGGACGTTGGAACTTCATACTTTCTAACCTTATCTCAAATTATTTTCCTTTCATGTTTCAATTAATCTGCTTATTATTGTACATAAAATACAAGAAGTTTATGTCAGTAGTCCCATATTAATAATTGTGACCATGTTTATATCTACCACTGTCTTACAGTGTGTGCATATATTGAGAGACTGTGTGTCCAACCCAATCTCATGGACATTCGTACATATTTTATGAGGTGGCTAATTCGTACAAATTCATACGGCCTCATACGGATTTTTGCTAGATCGTACATATTTTACGAGTTCTCCAATTCGTATGAATGACCTACCCCTAACCCTACCCCTAAACCTATTGGTTTGGCACTTGGTATTGGCAAATACTTAATATTCAATGACTCGGATCGAGCCACAAAAAACCTGATCAGGACTGTTTTCAAAACTTTAGTAATTTTGTCACACATCAGTCATTTGAACCACATTAGTTCAACAATAGAGGTCTGTCACTATTAATGTTACACAGGTTATGGAGTAACAACTTTTGCTAATTAATTGGTTTGTGATGGAATTAATGTCAGATTATTGTCGTAAATAGCAAACATGGCATCTGAGGACTACCATGCCATTTGTTTTGCTTTATTTACAGATGTTTGATTCAGTGACAGGTTCCCTCTTACGTCATTGTCTTATGCATATGCACACTCTTAAAAAAGCTGCTTTCGTTCACTTGAAAAACGAAAAGACTTAGAACAATATTTATGGAATGACAGATACCAATTGTTATGCATGTTATCCTGCTTATTTTGCTTAAGAGGATGATCTATTTCAGTCAATTTCATGCTAACAACAAACTAAGTTTCAACCCACAGGTGTAGTTCCAACAACACAACTTTGAGATGCTGTTTGCGAATGTTTGTTAGATCTATGGTTTCGGGAACAATGGAAGTTGTGATGATAGTTGGCTATCAATGCTTTTGAAAAAAACAACAGTATAACTGATCACTGGTTTATGTTGTGTTTTGGATGCTGGTCCCAATAGGATGCTTGTGCTCCATCCAGGATTTTAACTGGCTTAAAGGGATAAATGACACAAATATGAAAATTCTGTCATGAATTACTCACCCGCATATCGTTCCAAACCTGTAAGACCTTCGTTCATCTTCAGAACACAAATGACGATATTTTTGATGAAATCTGAAAACTTTCTGAAAAGCAACGTGTTTGGTGCTGCTGACGCAGGAGCCGTAGGAGTCGTTATTGTTTAATAAAATTGTTATCTTTGTTTTCTTTGCGCACACAACGTATTCTCATAGCTTCATTACATTACATTACAGTTGAACCACTGATGTCACATTGACTATTTTAACAATGTCCTTACTACCTTTCTGGGCCTTGAACATGTCAGTTGCATTGCTGTCTATGCAGGGTCAGAAAGTTCTTGAATTTTATCAAAAATATCTTTGTGTTCCAAAGATATTGGTCATCTTTTGTTGTTTATAAACTGATATTCCTATAAAGTAGTCCTGACTCTGACCCTACCTCTTGTTCGACTAGTTCATGGGTTTGATTCCTAGGGAACGCACTGCTCTTGTAAGTGCTTTTAGAAATCTACAAAAGTCATAATCAGTCTATTTTGCGAATGAGCTAAACCTGACACTCTAAATGAGTTAATTTAGTGTAGTCTGCAGTATGATGTTCAAAAGCCAATACAGATGAAGTGTCTACAGATGGATACATAACCGTCAAGCTTTATGGCCTCGCTCGATCTCTCCCTTACTCTGAATCTTTATGCATGTGAAAAGTCTCATCAGGGCAGTTCCTCCAGGCAGATGCTACAAATTCGACACATTGCAGCTGCGCTCCACTTGAGTGTCATTACCAGTTTGTCAAAGGGTGAGTCAGCCAATTTGTAATGTCTGCTTCCGCAAAGCAATTAGTCCTGACACTGTAAAATAAGCTACAGAATGTCAAATTATTTTTTCAAAGCTGCTGGCCAATCAAGGGACATTTGAATGCACTGCTAATGTGCAACATATGGGGCTGTTAGGGAGATTTTGGCAAGGTGAGTCGATGTCTCCGTTTATCCACGGCGGAGTGGCATATTGAGAACATACCAGTTTTAAATTTGTTATTATACCTGAGCTTGTTCTGAGCAATTTTGGGCTTGATAACCATCTGTTAATGAATGAAAACTGAATTCACTTGAGTGCCTTTTAAATTCCTGAAAATGCTCTGTTGTGTGACTGTGTTGAACTGGACTGTAAGTCTATAAATCCCTTGTCCTTTCATTCCACTAAAACTTCACTGATTGAAAAGAAAACAATTCTAAAACTCTAGAATTTTGTGTACAACATTTCCTGATAATTTACTCACCCCCTTGTCATCCAAGATGTCTTTCTGTAGTTAAAAATAAATTAAGATTTTTGAGGAAAACGTTGCAGGATTTTTCAGTTTCAATGCAGCTTCAAAGGGCTCTACATGATCGCAGCCGAGGTATAAGGGTCTTAACAAGCGAAACGATCTGTCATTTTCTAAAAAAAATAAAAATGTATACTTTTTAACCACAAATGCTAGTCTTGCACTAGCTCTGCTTTTTTGGAAAACAGCGTTTGACTTTCTTTGCACATTCGCTTTGTACACTGGGTTGGTACTTCCGCCTACATCATGCGTAACGTTCCAATGTGATTACGTAATGTGTGAAGTCAAACTAGTGCAAGATTAGCATTTGTGGTTAAAAAGTACAGTTGAGGTCATAAGTTTACATACACCTTGGAGGTTTTGCAAAATGTAAATTATTTTACCAAAATAAGAAGGATTATATGATCAGAATGCATATTATTTTTTATTTAGTACTGACCTGAATAAGATATCTTTTGTAAGATATTTACATGTAGTCCACAAGAGAAAATAATAGTTGAATTCATGAAAATAAACCTGTTCAAAAGTTTACATATGCTTGATTCTTAATACTGTGTTGTTACCTGATGATGCACAGCTGTTTTTTTTTAACTGATATTTGTTTGAGTACCTTATTTGCTCTGAACAGTTAATCTGCCTGCTGTTCTTCAGAAAAATCCTTCAGGTCCCACAAATTCTTTGGATCTGCAGCATTTTTGTGTATCTAAACTGTTTCCAACAATGACTGTATGATTTTGAGATTCATCTTTTCACACCGAGGACAACTCAGGGACTCATATGCAACTATTAAAAACACTCACTGCCGGGGTGTGAAAACTTTTGAACAGAATCAAGATGTGTACATTTTTCTTATTCTGCCTAAATATCAGGTATTTTTTCATTTAGTACTGTCCTTCAGAAGATACTTACATGTTTCCTAGAAGGCAAAATTTAAATGTATCCTTTAATATCTTTAAATCTTTAAATTCAAAACGTTTTCATTTATATCTAATATCTTATTCAGGTAAGTACTAAATAAAAAATAACATGCATTTTGGTAAAATAAAGAACATTTTGCAGATTCTGCAAGGTTGATGTAACCTTCTGACCTCAACTGTAATTAAAAGTTTATTTTTTGAGAAAATGACAGATTGTTTTGCTAGATAACACCCTTATTCCTCTGCTGGGATCATTGGTAGAAGCAGCATTGAAATTGCAGTTTGGACCTCCCACTGAAGTCCACTGTATTGAGAAAAATCCTGGAAAGTTTTGCCCAAAAGCCCTAATTTCTTTTCAACTGAAGAAAGAACGACATGAACATTTTGGATGACACGGGGGTGAGTAAATTATCAGGAAATTTTTATTCTGCAAGTAAACTAATCCTTTAAGACTTTCTGACCTGGAAGGAGTTGAAGAAGAGGTCGATGAAGAGCTTTGTGAGGCGCAGGGACAGAGCACCATGTGAGGTAGACTCATCAGTAACAAACGAAAACAAGACTGAATGGATCCCCAGTAACGGAATCAGGGTGAGGGTTGACTTAGCAAGCCTAAAATTGGGAGAAAAACACAGTTAATCTGGAAACAAATTTAGAATATTAGGTATTAATATGTGCTTTATTAAGTACTAATTAACAGCCAATGTGCTAATATGTAAGCTTATAAATAACTAGTTACTAGTTAATAGTGAGAATGGGACCCTAAACTAAAGTGTTAACTAATTCTGTCATTATTTACTCACCCTCATGTTGTTTCAAACCTGTATGACTTTCATGCTTTCTAGAGTAGTTTAGATATATTATTCTATCCTCACACTTAAAAATGCAATAACTATAAGTACAAATCTCTCAAAGTAACAAGTCGTTAATCAATGAAAATCTGTCCACTTTACTGTAGGTTTCAAATCTCTTTCACAAATACATGCAAATTATTGATTGAAGTATGGTAGATATGGTGCATTAACGCATAGCATCATTGGTGTCAGTGTTGCAAATGCCATTGTTTTCATGTCTCTCACAACCAAATGAGATGCAAAAGTTTAAATGCTATTTCAAAGCTATTGTTTGGCTTCAGAATACCTGGAATATAGTGTTATGGGCTACTTTCATAATGTGTGCATCATCTAAACATCTTGTGTTTCACTGTATACAAAAGCACTCATACAGGCTTGAAATAAGGGTGAATAAATGATGCCAGGCATTTTGGTTTTGGGTGAACTAACCCTTTAACTGTAGGACACCCACCGGAACTTGTAGTCAGAATATCTCATTTGGTGCGCCCTCAGTTTGGACACGAGGATCTTGATGATGTGTATGAAGATGAAAAAGTTAATCTGGACAGAGAAGAAAACATAATAATGCCCTGATTAAGACCATTATGTCATGAAACTGACACAACAGTTTCCTCACAGCACAACAAATGACTCAAGACTCCAAGAGCGTAGGGGGAAGGAAGTCGGAGTCTGGGAACAGCATTCGCACAGTCCAGCCCTGGGAGAATTCAAACATAGGAATTCCTGCCCACTACAGGAACACTTGAGACGCGGACAGACATGAAGAAACATTACTGCACATCGCTAAATGCTCATCTGCACCTCGTAGCCAATGTGGGCATTATGGATGCTTGGCAATTTGCGCAGTATTGTGCCTTTCAACGCAATCATGTGGAAATAAAGACGCTGGAGGAGGGGGAAAGCAATTCTTTGAAATCATAGACCCTAAAACATATTCTGTGTAGTGGCTTCCTAATGTAATGAGAGTCGACATCATATGGCGATATGCTTTCTGCATAATGGAAATTACTTCAATTTTGAATGTTGTGTTTAATGCTAAGCCAAATGCAAGGCAATTGAGTGTGACGGTGTGAGCATAGATGGGAACTGCAGGGCATAAAACAGCATAAAACATGTAACCCTACTGTGTTCTTCATATTCCTTTGATTATGTCTAAAAATACACTCAAACCTGAGTCACAGTAATAGCAGTATTATCAAAATTCTTGCAATGTGTGTGTGCAAAGGTTGGGCAAAATAGGCAGAATTGGTCTCTTTTCATTTCATGAATATGCATTTTAATTGAAATAGCCACAGGTTTTTGAAGTGGAAGGGCACAACAGGAAATGTCATTACTGATTTCAAAGTCAAAAGTTTACATACACCTTGCAGAATCTGAAAAATGTTAATAATTCTATCAAAATAAGAGGGATCCTGCAAAATGCACTGACCCAAATAAGATATAAAAGACATTTAGTCCACAATGAATTTATAAAAATGACCCCGTTCAAAAGTTTACATTCTCTTGATACTAAATACTGTGTTGTTACCTGAATGATCCATAGCTGTATTTTCTTTTTTGTTTGTTTATTTATTTAGTGATAGTTGATCATGAGTCCCTTATTTGTCCTGAACACTTAAACTGCCTGCTGTTCTTCAGAAAAATCCTTCATGTCCCACAAATACTGTGGGCTAGGGTTAGCATTTTTGTGTATTTGAACCCTTTCCAACAATGTATGGAATTGGGGTTCCATCTTTTCACACTGAGGACAACTGAGGGACTCATATGCAACGATTACAGAAGGTTCAAACACTCAATGATGCTCCAGAAGGAAACGCGATGCATTAAGAGCCAGGGGTGTAAACTTTTGAACAAAATGAAGACGTGTACATCATTCTTATTTTGCCTAAATATCATATTCTTTTCATTTAGTAATGCCCTTCAGAAGCTACAGAAGATAGTTACATGTTTCCCAGAAAACAAAATAAGTTAAATTTACCCTGATCTTCAAATTTCAAAAGTTTTCACGCCCCAGGTCTTAATGCATTGTGTTTCCTTCTAAAGCATTAGTGAGTGTTTGAACCTTCTGTAATAGTTGCATATGAGTCCCTCAGTTGTCCTCAGTGTGAAAAGATGGATCTTACAATCAAACAGTCATTGTTGGAAAAAGTTCAAATTCACAAAAATGCTGAAAAACCTAAGAATTTGTGGGACCTGAAGGATTTCAAGAACAGCGGGCAGTTTAACTGTTCAAGACAAACAAGGGACTCATGAACACTAAACAAAAAAAAAACAACAAAAAAATCCAAACAGCTGTGGATTATTAAGGTAACAACACAGTATTAGGAATCAAGTGTATGTAAACTTTTGAACAGGGTCATTTTTATAAATTCTCTCGTAGACTGTCTTATTCAGGTCAGTACTAAGTAAAAAATAACATGCATTTTGTGTAATTCCTCTTATTTTGGTAAAAAACAAACAAACAAAAAAAAAAAACAATTTGCAGATTCTGCAAGGTATATGTAAACGTTTGACTTCAACTGTATATTGCTTTTAATGTAGACTAATCATCCTGATTTATTCACTGAGGCACTGAATTTTGGATAACACACAACAGTAAGGTTTCATTTGTTAGCTTGTTGTTTAATTTGTCATTTCTGAGTAAAACAGAATAATCAGTGACATATGATTGTACTTGATTCATAGGAAATTGACTGACAGATGTATTGGTTGGGAATATCAACATATGACACGGAATACGGAGCTGGTGTTTGTGGATCCTGAACCCAATCCCCCTCTTTCCTTCTGCTTTCCTGTCCAGTCGCCAGCATTGCTAGATAATCAAGGCTAAAAAGCAATTTTAAATTCATGTTGACTTCAAGGGTGGAGGTAAAGTGGCATTACAGGAGGTAAAGTGTCATTAGCAGTGCTCTGAATATGGGACACTCGGGCAGATAAGTACAGCTGAGAGAGGCTGATGAGGGAAATGAACGAGACTCGCACTCACCAACACGGCCAGCAGGATTGGCGAACGAATAATCCACCAGTACTTCATGTTAATATTCTGGACCCAGCATCTGATCAACAACAAAAGATCAAATACATCATGTTCATTAAATACACTCAACAAAATGTACTTAAGAAATTAAGTTTATTGAAGAAACTTAGGTTTACTTGATTATCCATGCATCGTTTTTTAATCATGTTAAATGTATCAATTATGATACAACTGACTTTTGAGGAACATATATTTGTACAGTACATCATTCATCATTTTATAAAGATGAACCCGTTCAAAAGTTTACATACTCTTAATACTGTGTTGTTACCTGAATTATCCATGGCTGTTTTTTTTTTTTTTTTTTTTTTTTGTGTATTTGAACCCTTTCCAGTAATGACTGTATGATTTTAAGATCCATTTTTTCACACTGAGGACAACTGAGGGACTCATATGCAAATATTACAGAAGGTTCAAACGCTCACTGATGCTCCAGAAGGAAAAACAATGCATTAGGTGCCGGGGGGTGAAAACTTTTCAGTTCGAAGATCAGGGTAAACGTAACTTATTTTGTCTTCAGGGAAACAAGTATCTTCTGTAGAGCAGTACCAAATGAAAAAAAAGGCAAAATAAGAAAAATGCACACATCTTCATTCTATTCAAAGGTTTACACCCCTGGCTCGTAATGCATCGTTTTTCCCTTATAATTTTTCTTATCATTCTGATTTTTCCTTTTTTTTAAATCCAATTTTGCGTATGAAATGTCTTTTGGCAGTTTGAATAAATAATGCATTAAGAACTAGATGTTTAAAATTGTGGCTGATATTACTTCCAGTTCATTCATCACACCAGAAATGGAAGGTCAAATCAAGTACATTGTAGTTCTGCTGCATACTGCACATTTTGACAACTATAGTAGTATTTTAATGCATACAGAAAACCTGCACACTGAGACTGCAGCATTATCTCAGTATCTGGAGTGATAGTGTGGAAAAAAACTCGGTGACACTGCAACAAATAGCCTCACGGACATATGACAGATGATGTGCTCTCTGTTGGGAATGGGGAAAATGCTCAGCTTATCAACAGGAAGGAGTGATTGTTTTATCTGCTCAGGACGGGTAAATTCAGCTGGATGGATGGGGTGATGAGTTGCGGGAGAGTATGAACCTGTCCTCAACCCCAGCAGAACATGACACATTAAAGTGCGGCCACAGATATACAAATGACATGAGTTATGTCAGTCTCTGTGCCTGCTGGTGAGCTACAGTAAAATAGTAGAAAGGGGACTGGGCTTTTTCTTGTGGAAACAAAAAAAAATATTAAAAGGACAGTTTACCTAAAAATAAAAATTCTTTCATTAATTACTCTCCCTCATGTCGTTCCAAACCAGTAAGACCTTTGTTCATCTTCAGAACACAAATGAAGATATTTTCGATGAAATCTGAGAGCTTTCTGACCCTGCATAGACAGCAATTTATTCTGTTTCGTGTCAGTCTCTGCCGCACATTCACAAGTGTACCACAACGCATGCTGAAGATAAATTAAGGTCTTACGGCTTTGGAACAATATGAGGGTGAGTAATTAATGACAGAATTTTCATTTTTGGGTGAACTATCCCTTTATCCACAGAATTTTGTCATCATTTACTCACTTTTAAGTTGTTTCATGAGTTTCTTTCTTCTGTTGAACGCAAAAGAAGATATTTTGAAGAATGCTGGCAACCAAACAGCAGCCATTGACAGTAGCCACTGACTTCCATAGTATATATTTTTTTTTTCATACTATGAAAGTCAATGCCAGTATTCTTCACAATTTTGCTTTCAGCAGAGGAAAAAAACTCTTACAGCTTTGGAATCTTTAGTGTAAACTGTTCCTTTAAGTGTGAATTAAGGTGCAATGTTTTCCGGACACTCAATTGCATGTTAATTGCAATTAAAAGAAAATGCATTATAGCTTTAAGTTATATTTAATACAAGGCAGCTTTGAGTGATTTTGAACCACTTAAAAGGATAGTTCACCTAAAAATAGCTATTCTGTCATTGATTACTCATCCTCTTGTCATTCCAAACCCATAAGACCTTCGTCTATGTTCAGAACACAAATTAAGATATTTTTGATGAAATCTGAGAGCTTTCTGACCCTGCATAGACAGCAACGCAGCTGCCATGTTAATGGCCCAGAAAGGTAGTACGGACAAAAGTATCACTTGAACCACTGTTGCCAACTATTTTAACGATGTCCTTACTACCTTTTTGGGCCTTAAACATAGTTCCTTTGTTGTCTATGCAGGGTCAGAAAGCTATCAGACATTATCTTCATTTGTGTTCTGAATATGAACGAAGGTCTTATGGGTTTGGAATGACATGAGGGTGAGTAATGAATGACAAAATCTCCATTTTTGGGTGAACTTTCCCTTTAAAGTAGGACTTAAGCAGGTAAAGTTTTATATGTAATTTCATAACTTCTATTGTTTTTGAAATACGATTAACATGTACTGACAAGCATTTATTGTAAACTAAAATGTACTTTAATGCCATTTAATAGTCATTTGGCTGATGCTAAAAAAAAATAAAATAAGCAATTGTGATTACTTTTAATATTTGCGATCAAATTAATCTTATTTTTACTTGTCCATTAGGTCCTAAAGACTATAATTATATTAGTTTTGTGACTCGGAGAGACTAAAAATTAATGAGTGACATTTCACAACATCAACAGTTCAATTAATTTTCATGAATCAGTAACGGTTTCAATGAACTGATTCAAAATTTGAATTCAACAATAATTTAGCTTCATCACTTAAGAAATTGTAAACGGAAGTGCCAGTGTGACTTTTTATGTATTAAAATATGTTAGTACAAAAATATGCAGGCAACATTTTGACTGAAAGGACGGCTGAAGCAGAAAAATACCAGGATCATATTTTTTGCTTTATCATCTAGCTCTAACAGAAAATATCTAAAAAATGTCATGTTAATATCTACCATATGGAAAATCTCCTTCATGTACAGTTTATGGGATTTATTACTAGAGCGCTACTTACAATACATCTGATGCATAGCAGACGAACATATGGGAATTATGCAGTCAGGTTTTAAAATATGGATGAAATAGATACTATTAAATACACGACCTCAGCACTCCCAAAGGGTCATTAAAATAAATACACATCTTGAAAGCCCTTCTAACAATAACAGTGAATGAGTGAAAAATTTATGAGATTTTACAATGCACTTTATAACTTTAAGGACAATGTGATATGTTGGCTGCTACAACCACAACTTGTAAGACTGAAGTGGATGTAGCAGGTACATAAAAATGCTACATACTCATTTATCATAGAGAGGCTAAAAATCTGCGAAGCATCAGAGCCTTTGACATAATATCTAGGCAGCTTGTGTTCACAATTTATGTATTTGATTTGTTATAAAACAAACGCCACAGTAACAGAGTACTGATGTCGGCCAACTCCCCAACTGCAAAAAACACACTGACTGTTTGACGAGCGCTGGCTTTCATCAGTCGCAAACACACTCATCCCACGTGGCTCCAGAACTTACTCTTCATTCTCGTACAAGTACTTCATGATCACCCAAGGCAACACGAATATCAGAGGGGCACCTGAGGGAGAAAGAGAGAGAGACCTTGTGATACCAGGCATAAACCATCTGCTGCACTCTGTTTGGACATGCTATGTATGAGGAAGCTCTTAAACCCTGTTAATGAGTTCACGGCGTAAAAGCTCTGAACCTCTCACCCCAGCCAATACACTGGTAGATGCTGAAGTAATTCCTCTCCGTCAAGACCGTGACGACCAGAAGGCTGTGCAGGTAGATGCCCTCCACCAACAGCCAGTAGTTGTTAGCCAGTATGCTGTACTGCATCATCACCACTGCAACCCTGCAGCCGACCGCCGTCTGAAACGCACAAGTTGACGTGTTTTTGGGTCACTGAAAGCTTTCGGCTAAATTTGAACCTTCATTTAGATTTGCACAGTAAATTGGTATTTAACCCACATTTATACTAGCATGCATTTCAAGGAATATTCCTGGTCATTTACAACATACTGTAAGGTTTAAGGACAGCTTATTAGCATAGAAAGAGTCTAAAAGCTAAAAAATAAAGCTAAAAACCTAAAAGCAATTTCCACAAAAAATGTGTGTAGATTTAGGGCCAGATTTACTACCGCCCTCAAACCCTCGGTGCAAAAAGACTGTCAGGATTTATTAAAGACAGACAGTGAAAATTAGCAATGAAAAGGTCAGACAGTTATTTTTGTGGCTAACTTGCATATACATACATAAATTATTGGAGAAAATTTACATCAAATACTACACAAACAAACATACTAAACGTTGACATTAGCAACCAAAATAGCTGTCATAAAATAACAATTTTACTTTAACTTCCGTTTTTATATATATATATATATATTTTTTTTTTTAAATAAATAAAAGTCCTATATGTCAAAAGTGGTTAATATATTAGCAATAAAGCTTGTTATATTGAGGACACTGATTCTATTGCATTAAATCTACCTTTTAAAAGTAGAATGATGCTCTTTGTACTTTTTTTCATAAAAACACAACAGAAGGAACTGAAAAGTTCACATTATCTGAAGAATTCACACAACATGCTGTCCATAGACATTAAATCGTAAATAACCCAGAATATTCTTGTGAAAAGGATTACATAGGTATAGGATTATTAAAAATGCACAGAAATCCAGAGATACACACAAAAAATTCAAAAGGTTGGGGTTCGTAAGATTTCTTTTTAAAAAGAAATTGATATTTTATTCAGCAAGGATGCATTAAAGGGATAGTTCACCCAAAAATGAAAATTACCCCATGATTTACTCACCCTCAAGCCATCTTATGTGTATATGGCTTTCTTCTTTCAGATGAATACAATTGGAGTTATATTAAAAATATTCATGCAATATTCTTCATAAATAAAACAACCATCAACAGCCAATTTTCCACACCACAAACTGACAAACACATCATAACACAACAAATACAGACTCTCTCTCCTCCTTCTCTCCACTCTCAGAGGCAGACGTTTCCAAATGTATCCTTTCCAATCATCCAACTACTTGTCTGCTTGATTTTATCACCACTTACTTCCTTTAGGCCATTTCTTCCTCAGTTATACCTGCGCTCAGTCACATTATCAACACCCCTCTACATACTGGTGCCCTCAAAATTTAAGCAGGCCCAGGTAACACCACTGCTTAAGAAACTCTTCTCTCTAAATCCAGCAAGTTTAGAAAACTATCCTTTCTTTCCAGGCCACACAAGTCCTTGTCCAAGTTCTTGTTCTCTCCAGACTGGCCTATTGTAATGCTCTACTGGCAGGCCTTCCAGCATGTATTACCAAGCCTCTTCAGCTGAACCAGAATGCAGCCGAAGTACGCTCAAGTCACATCTCTCTACATCAGATTGCACCAGCTGCCAATAGCATCAAATTCGAGGTACTGATGTTTGTCTACAAGATAACCACTGGCTCTGCACTGATATACCTAAACTCTCTAGTTCAGACGTTCTGCAAGTGAATGACGCCTCTTGGTGCCATCCCAATGAGGCACAAAAGCACTCTCATGGACCATTTCCTGGACTGTTCCCAGCTGGTGGAATCTCAGTTTGTCTTTAGCCATTTTCAAAAAATCTCTAAAGATAAAGATCTTTTTTTGTCAGCACTTGACCAATTAATATAAGTACTTACTTTCTTCTATTCTATTCTATTTTATTCTTAAATGTTAAATGTATATGTAAAAAAAAAGTCCTGGCTCTTATCCAAAGTCCAAGCTTTATAATAGCAGTGAATGGATGTTAATATTCAATAGTCCAATAGAAGTCAAAAAAGTGCATCCATCCATCATAAAAATGACTCCACATGGCTCTGGGGGGTTAATAAATGTCTCCTAAAGTGAATTGCTGCATTTGTGTAAGAAAAATATTCGTATTTAAAACTGTATAAACTGCCATCTTTAGCTTCCGGTAACTGTTGAAAATGAAAATGGCGTTCCAGCAGATGACCTAGAATACAGGCAAATGTGGTGACGATCGTGAAAGTGCAGTGGAGAGAGCTGAACAAAACACTGGTCACGAATAAAAAGTAAATGAGGATTTGTAAAGACTTGTTTCCTTTGCTGTAAACAAAACTTTGTTCTTGCGAGACTAGCATATTCTTACCAGAGCTTATGCGTTACCTGTGTCCTATGTCATCTGCTGGTACGACACTCTCTCGTGAATGGCTGTACGACAGTTAGCAGAAGCTAGAGATTACGGTTTATTATGTTTTAAATGGATATTTTTCTTACACAAATACATCGATTCACTTCAGAAGGCCTTTATTAAGCCCCCAGAGCCATGTGGAGTACTTATCATAATGGATGGATGTGCTTTATTGGACTTCAAAATCTCAACAGCCATTCACTGCCATTATAAAGCTTGGAAGAGCCAGGATATTTTTTTATATAACTCTGACTGAAAGGAGAAAGGCATATACACCGAGGATGGCTTGAGGGTGAGTAAATCTTTTTTTTTGAACTATTCTTTTAAATTGATCAAAAGACATAAAAATACAGTTGAGAAAAGAGACATTTTCTATTTGCAACAAATGCTTTTTTTCTAAATTTTCTATTTATCAAACAATGCTGAAAGGAAGTTTCCACAAACTATTAAGCAGCAAAAACTGTTTTCAAAGTTAATAAATGTTTCTTGATCAGCAAATCAGCAAATTAGAATGATTTCTAAAGGATCATGTGACACTGATGACTGAAGTAATGATACTGAAAATTCAGCTTTGTATCACAGGAATAAATTATATTTTAAAATATATTCAAATAGATTCTTTCAAAAACATTACAAATCCTACCAACCCCAAAGCTTTGAAATCATCTTTTAATAAGATATCATAAAGAAAGACAGCAGGTTATTGGACCTCGTTTTTAACCAGCCACTCCACCTCCAGTTCAGTGGTGATGTCCTGACCAACATGGAAGTCATCAGGCCTTTCCAACATGGCATCTTTGATGAGAATAGAAGAGGCTCGCAGGATGAAGGAGGCAAACAAGTTCATGTGGATGTTGTTTCTCATGCAGTGCAGCTTCCTGTGTGGATCAGAGTGCAATGAATAAAAGTCAAAAAGCATTACACTGTTCACACAAGGAAGCCCAACCCTTTAACCACAGACACAAAAACAAATATCCAAAAACTGATGCTAAACACGTTTTCAATTTAAACTGTAAGCAGAAGGAATAAATTCCCAGTCGGCTTGAATGTTACCTGAAGGCCACCAGGATGCCCAACGCCAGCACCAGCGCCCCAAGAGACAGAGAATATCCAATGGTGTACATGGTCCGAAACTGACTGAGGATCCGTCCATAGTGTGGCTGCACACAGACATATAAATGCATCTGCTCAGACAGTGACACAAATGCACAGGTGAGCACCATATTGAATTTAAGGTGGATGAAAACGAGAATTTTAGGGATAGACTTACAGTTTTTGCAATGGCATTAAAGGGATAGTTCACTCAAAAAGCTCTCGGATTTCATCAAAAATATCTCAATTTGTGTTTTGAAGACACACGAAGGTTTTACGGGTTTGGAACAACAAAAGGGTGAGTAATTAATGACAGAATTTTCATTTTTGGGTGAACTATCCCTTTAACTGTATAAAGGTCCTCAATCACATCTTTACAAAAAACCCTCAACTTCCAAAACTGTTTTATTGACTTCTTTGATATTTTGACTTCAGATTTTAAAAGTCGTTCAATGTATTCTAGCCTTTAGAGGGGCAGAAATGAACATAATTCATCTTTAAAATGTTTAAGAGCTAACAGACATTAATATAACAATCACCTATTCATCTAGCCTCAAAAGAGTTGCGGTGTTTCTCACTTACCATGTTTCTTTGCGTTGGGTCACGTGATAGACATTCGCTGGCATTTTTCTGTTTGCTATATTGTCCGTCAGCATCACACTCCAGATACACGAACCCATGTCGGACTGGCACACACACGCACACAGACACCGACAGTGGTCACACAGGATGCATACATTAGAGAATATTCCATATGGTGTTAAATTAGCTAAGCTAAAAGAAGTGCATTATTTAAAGTGCAGCCGCATGTAATACAATTTTTCACACATTTATGGACACATACTCATACTCATAAATATTCATAAACATCCCTGTCAATACATACTAATATATCACCCCAAAATGAAAAGAATATAAAGTTGCATTTTGCATAAAAAAAAAGAAAACTTCATGCAATGTGAATAAGAAAGCATGTGTGTATAATTGTGAGTTATTAAATGTTAGAGCCATAAATAACTTAAATAACACAAATAATTTTTCAAGGGGTTTCGTACCAGGCAGTCTTTTGACTGTTGAAACTGCTAAAATTAGATTTCAAGCTTAATCTAGTGTAAATAAGTTTTAGGTTTTATTTTCGTTTTGTAACCTGACAAACAAAAAGTAAACTGTTAATGGAAAATGGCACAGACTGGATTGTAAATGTAAATAAATCTTAAATAAACAGTTCAACCAAAAATGAAAATTCACTGAAAATTCATTCACCCTCAGTCCATACAAGACGAGTTTGTTTCTTCATCGGAACAGATGTATTCTTTCCAGTGAATGGGTGCCATCAAAATGAAAGTCCAAACAGCTGATAAAAACATCACAATAATCCACGAGTAATGCAGTCCATCATTTAACATCTTGAAAAGTGAAAAGTGGCGTGTTTGTAAGAAACAAATCAATCATTAAGACATTTTAACCTCTGTCCATAATCGTACTTTCTCCAGTGAAAAAGTCATCTTGCCTGAATCAGGAGAGAAATATGCACAAATGTACACTTCTTGTTTTTGTTACAAACACAGATTTTCACTTTATAAGATGTTAAATGATTGACTGGAGTTGTGTGGGTTTATTGTGGATTATTGTAATGTTTTTTTATCAGCTGTTTTGGAATCTCATTCTGACGGCACCCATTCAATGCAGAAGAACCATTGGTGAACTGATATGGTCCTAAATTTCATCTAAATTTTTTTTGGTTGAGCTATTCCTTTAACTTGTGATTACAATCTACAGTCAAACCAAAATTTATTTAGACACCTTCAACATTTCTCACATTATCACAGTTTATCCGCTATAGTTTAGAAAATGGTAATAAAATGTGACAAGATCTCAGAGTTAGACTGTGTCAGAAAAAAATCATCTTGATAATGTCAGATAACTCTGACAGAAAGGTATGTAATAGATTACAGTCAACCAAAAAATCATACAACTGTTAGTATGACAATATTTATACAACTATCAATACTTTGTTGACCAATTACCAAGCAATGCTTAATTTTGTTCAGTCTGTGGGGTACAAAGGTCACATTAGCAATTAAAGAAAAAACACTTAAGCAAAACATGGTGAGGTCAAAGTGTCTGAATAATTTTTGGTCCCAAATTTTTATCAGTATTACTGGTAGTAAACTGCACGGGTATATCATGTCACAGTTCACTTTATTTTGCTATCCTCACTTACATAAATGAACTATAGTATCCTGCGCCCACTAGTAAAATATATAAAAAATTATATCTGGTGTCTTAATAATTTTTGGTTTGACTGTATGTCACAATATAAATAGATCTTAATAGTCCAATGTGTCTTTCTTTTAATTTCGGGATAAAATATGACCTATAAATGTTATCAAATGTAAATGTTATTTATCCAGTAGTTTTACCTTCATTGTGCCAGGGCAGGTACCAGGGGCAGGCCACACTCACTGTAGTATTAGGCAGTGCATCTGGCCAGCAGGCATACTTATCAAATGTTCTGTTGCACACAAGACCTGGAAAACAACCGTTAATGTTAAAGACACCTAGGCTTTGTTTACAGCACTGGACAAGATCAGTATGCGACATGACCCCTAATCTGAGGTCTCGGTAGTGTTTTCCAACATACATCCCTTAACAGCACTATGCACTTTCATCATGGCTGTCTACAGGGTCTGTGAAAGACCTCAGCTGAATTTATACGCGACTGTGACCGTCACTGCGACTCTAGCCATTACTTGTGGAAGGATGCCGAACAACTTACCTGTCATCGGCGGTTCTCTGCTAATATTTCGAAAACATTCATCTCGGTACATCATCCATCTTGCCATCAAAGTTTTGAGGGATGCAGCAGATGACACCTGTAAGAGCCAATTAGTGAGACCGCATGAGCATTTTATCATTATAGTCACTTGAATGAAGTATTATAACTCAATTTTTTCTGTAAAACACAAAATAAGTTAGCTATCATACAAAATGCATGTTATTTTTTATTTAGTACTGACCTGAATAAGATATTTCACATAAAATATGTTTACATGTAGTTCAGAAGAGAAAATAATAGTTGAATTTATAAAAAAGACCCTGTTCAAAAGTTTACATACTCTTGATTCTTAATACGTTTTTTTTTGTTTGTTTGTTTAGTGATAGTTATTCATGAGTTTGTCCAGAACAGTTAAACTGCCTGCTGTTCTTCAGAAAAATCCTTCAGGTCCCACAAATTCTTTGGGTTTTTAGCTTTTTTGTGTATTTATATGATTTTAAAATCCATCTTTTTACACTCATACTCATATACAACTATTATAGAAGGTTCAAACGCTCACTAATTCTCCAGAAGGAAAAATGATACATTAAGAGCCAGGGGTGAAAACTTTTGAATGGAATGAGGATGTGAACATTTTTCTTATTTTACAATATAATTTTTTCATTTAGTACTGCCCTTCAAAGCTACAGAAGATACTTACATGTTTCCCAGAAGACAAAATAAGTGAAATTTACCCCGATTTTAAAATTTCAAAAGTGTTCACCCCCCGGCTCTTAATGCGTCGTTTTTCCTTCTGAAGCATCAGTGAGCGTTTGAACCTTCTGTAATAGTTGCGCATGAGTCCCTCAGTTGTCCTCAGTGTGAAAAGATGGCTCTCAAAATCATACAGTCATTGTTGGAAAGGATTCAAATAAACAAAAATGCTGAAAAACCAAAGAATTTGTGGGACCTGAAGGATTTTTCTAACAATTATCACTAAACAAAATAAATAAATAAATAAAATAATTTAAAAAAGACAGTTGTGGATAATTCAGGTAACAACACAGTATTAAGAACCAACTGTATGTAAACTTTTGAACAGGGTCATTTTTATAAATTAAACTATTATTTTCTCTTGTGGACTATATGTAAACGTCTTTTATGTGAAATATCTTATTCAGGTCAGTACTAAATAAAAAAATAACATGCATTTTTTATGAAGCCTCTTCTTTTGGTAAAATAATGAACATTTTGCAGATTCTACAAGGTCTTTGTAAACTTTTGACCTCAACTGTAAGTGTCATAAAAGGCAGACTACCAGGCAGCAACAGCTCTGGATGACATTAGCTAGTGACTGTATGAGAACACAGTTCATTTCAAGGTCTGGACTCCAGTAAACGCTGTCATTAAAATCAACAAAGCTGGTGTGTTGCGTCACTTACTTTGTGTGTAGATGGAGTATTAAAATCTAATCATAAAATACAGAACTTCTGCAAGCTGAGCTTCATTAATGAACTTCTGTGATGTTGTTGTTTCTTTTTATTTCCTCACATGAATATGCTGAATTAATGGCTAATCTAATCTTCAGTGAGTTGCATAATGCTCAGACTCTTAGCCAACTCAAAAAAAAAAAAAAAAAAGAGCTGAGCAGTGCGTGTGTGGCATTTTTATTTATTCTCAGCTTTATTTGTATATTTATCAGACTAGATAACTCAAACTTATTTATCTAAAATGAAATGTATGCAGTGATTGTTGTGAAAAAGAAGTGCAGTTTGTACATGTATTCCTTTAAACTATTTTATTTCCATAATTAGTACTCTTCCTAAAAGTATGCTAAATATATAAAAGTACATAAAAGCAGGGGCTAGCCATGCCCTTTTTGGGAGACAGTATGGTGACCAGATGTCCAGATAAAATCAGGACAGTCCTGATTATACGAGTCATGGCCCACGTCATGATGGAGTTACAGAGTGCCATTTGTCCCGATAATTAGTTTTGACTTTGGTCTGATTGCTATAAAATAATGTTTTAAACTGATACTGGTAACCGTAAGTATAATATAAAGAATCACAACCGGTGCTTCTTCAGAATATTGAGAGGTACGTATACTGAGAGGTATCTTGTCACCTTAAGAGAGAGTGAGAGAAAAAGAGAGAAAGGGGAATAATCTCTGACCTGGATGCAGGAGGAGAAACAGAGCAGGGTCAGGAAGAGGAATACTTGTGACATCCCTTAGTCCTGCTGCTGCTACTGCTGGCGGCACTAGGAGGGGAGCCGGGGGTCCGAAGAGATATGCTCACCTCATATGAAGGCTTCAGCTATCACCACACAGCCTAAAGCACACATGGAAAGAGTCAAAGAGATCAACATATTATCAAACCAAAAATGCACTGTGTACACTAACTTCTAATGAGGCAAATGACTTCTATTTCTTGCCCTCTTCTCTCTTCTGAGAGTAAGTTTGGTGGTAAATTTCGTGGTTTTCATGAAAATCGCAGATCGCTTTACATCAGCAACAAATGCATGTTTACAGATATCCGCTGTAATTACAGCACTGATACATTTACAGCAGTTAGTTCCACTCACTTGGGGGCCTCCAAT
The DNA here is from genome assembly GCA_019740295.1 of Labeo calbasu. Lineage (NCBI taxonomy): Eukaryota > Metazoa > Chordata > Actinopteri > Cypriniformes > Cyprinidae > Labeo > Labeo calbasu. The sequence goes on from JAHKKF010499885.1 coordinate 40,431, forward strand.
GTCACAAAATTCACAAACACACAAATACACAGTGCTCAACGCTTACATTTCTTTTTAGGAGCACTTGTTCTCCTAACTTAAAAAAACGATTTACTGGGGGAATTTTGTTTTTACCTTCATAATGGCAACTTTATTAAAAGTATGTCATCTTTTATGACAAATTTAAATATATATATATTTTAAGGGCTTTTTAAGTTTTAAGTTTAAATGCGGGTTCAAACGATCCCAAATGCGGTTGTAAATGATCCCAGCCGAGGAAGAAGGGTCCTATCTAGCAAAACAATCAGTTATTTTTATTAAAAATATACTATTTAAATACTTTTTAATCTCAAATGCTCATCTTGCCTTTCTCTCTCTGAACTCTGTGTATTCTGACTCAAGACAGTTAGGGTATGTCGAAAAACTCCAATTGTATTTTCTCCCTCAACTTCAAAAATCATTTCAAAATCATCCTACATTGCTGCAGAAGTACCGACCCAGTCTTTGGAACGTGAACATGCAAAAAAGATCAAACACCCTTAACAAAAAAGGTAAAACAGCGATATAAGACGATTTCAAAGTTGAGGGAGAACATGAGATGGGAGTTTTTTTACTGTCATGAACCGGAACAAAAACAGTCCAGGCAGAGCGAGACAAGACGAGCATTTGGCATTAAGAAGTATATAAATTGTATTATTTTTATTAAAATACCCGATCGTTTCACTAGATAAGACCCTTCTTTCTTGGCTGGGATCATTTACAACCACATTTGGGATCGTTTGAAGCTGCAATTAAACTACATTTTGAAAGCCCGAAATCAGGGCACCATATCAGTCCATTATATGGACAAAAATGCAGAAATGTTTTCCTCAAAAAACAATTTCTTTACGACTGAAGAAAAAAAGACATGAACATCTTGGATGACAAGGGGGTGACTACATTATATGTGAATCTTTGTTTTGGAAGTGGACTTCTCCTTTAACTTCTTGTTTATTTAACTGTAGTATTAAATCAGTATCTCATTTACAAACTCCCTTAAAAATCATTAAAAGCTGTCACTCATCTTAATCCATCGCAATTTCACAAAGTTCCACCATAATCAATGAATCTCTTATTTACACTCTCTCTACACTTTGTTTATTAAAGGATTCGTGAGATATGTCTGTGATATATTACTTAACGTTGCAAAAACAC
>JAHKKF010499891.1:0-11271 GCA_019740295.1 Labeo calbasu
AATGAAACAAAACAAAACAACAACAAAACAAAACTATAATCTGCTCACAATCAAAACACCAAACGAAACAAAACAAAACTAAAAAAAAAAAAAAAAAAACTATTGTCTTGTTATTATCAAAACAACAAAACAAAGACATAAACAAAAATACAGTCTGGTCATTATCAAAACAACAAAACACAGCAAAACAAAACTAAAAAAACAACAACAATACAAAGCAAAAAAGCATCAACAAAAATACAGTCTGGTCAACAAAACAAAACTACAGTCTGGATATTATCAAAACAACAATACAAAAAGAAACAAAACAAAAACATCAACAAAACTAAACAAAAAACATCAACAAAAATTATCATTATTAAAACAACAAAAGAAAAAATAAAAACAAAACAAATCACACAACAAAGACATCAACGAAACAAAACAAAAACCATCAACCAAAATGTGGTCTGGCCATTATAAAAACAACAAAACAAAGCAAAACAAAAACTAACAACAAAACAAAACAAAAAGCATCAACAACATACGGTCTTGTCAATGAAACAAAACAACAACAAAAAACACAACAAAACAAAACTACAGTCTGGTCATTATCAAAACACCAAACGAAACAAAACTAAACTAAAAAAAATTGTCTTGTTATTATCAAAACAACAAAACAAAGACATCAACAAAAATACAGTCTGGCCATTATCAAAACAACAAAACAAAACAAAAAACATCAACAATACAAAACAAAAATCATAAACAAAAATGATCATTATCAAAACAACAAAACAAAAAATAAAAACAAAACAAATCACAGCAGAACAAAACAAAGACATCAACAAAACAAAACAAAACAAAGAACTTGTGGTCTGGCCATTATAAAAACAACAAAAATTGTTTGATTTGGAGACTAAGCTGACTATTGTTAGACAGAGGGAGAGAGAAACAAAAGATTTGTCCACAGAATCCCAAAATCATCCAATCAGCATCAAGAATTCCAGAGAGACTGTAATAATACTGCATAACAGACACACCATTTTTGTAGTTTCATATATGATTTCTGTATGAAATTCATAGCTATAATGTTTGGCCTTGTTTGTGCTCCAGTATGTTCTTGTGATATGTATAATCATATGCATACATGTATTTGTGTTGTATATAGACATCTAAACTACGACACATAGATGACAGGAGAAGTGTTCTCGTACTTAGTAAAATGGCGTAGTTTAGCCTCAATGCTGCGATGCCTCATACACATGCGGGTTAGCGCTGATCCGATGTCTCTGGTGGCACCTACAGTAGACACAAGAGACAAAAAAACTGTCAGAACATCACTGAAATTACACATAGCGAACACAAAACCAGCATGGAAAAAACTATGGCTGCAGTCCAGAGTGTTATAAGCTGCACTTCAATCACTAGCGTTTTATAGACTATCAAGTGTACAACTTCCAGTCATTCAAATATTTATTATTAACATAAATCAGTAATTTGTACTTGCTGCAAATAAAGAGGTTTAATTTAAAAGACTCCCCAACGTGTGTGTGAAACCTGTAGCCGCAGTATAAATTAGGCTATTTTTAGCAGCAGGTTGGAAAAAAAAAAAAAAAAAACGTTTGGAAAATCCTGACCCCAGTATTTATAAGAGGCAGTGTGCTTTCTTCCAAAAAAGGTGGCCTGGACAGCTATTATTTCCCTTAAGTGTTTACATGTCAAACTGAATTGTTAAACTGAGAAGTCTGTAAGTGTAGCCTGGAACTTCACTAGCCCATTAGATTTAAATGTACCATGACCTTTGATATAAGAAACAAATGACTATTTACAATTTAAAAACACTGTGTCTCTCATATGACTATTAAAATGTGAACATTTGCCTGGCCAACTACTTCAATGTCTTGTTTAAACGAGTCATTGCATCAATAAACATTAAAAGTGTATACTTCTCTATCACCGAAATAGCTGCAGGGAATGATTTACCCATCTCTTCTCTGCATTAGTACTTTCAGTTTATTCTCAGATTGATAAAAAAACCTACATGCCAGCAATAAATCCTGGACTGTGATGACCACAGATTTCCAGCAGATCTCAGATCTCCAAATCAGGCAATGAGAATGAGCCAGATTAGGGCAGTTCAGTAATCTAGGCCTTACAGGGTAAATCATCCAAGATGTTCATGTCTTTCTTTCTTCAGTCGAAAAGAAATTAAGGTTTTTGAGGAAAATATTCCAGGATTTTTCTTCATATAGTGGACTTCAATGAGGATCAGCAGGTTGAAGGTCCAAATTGCAGTTTTAATGCAGCTTCAGAGGGCTCTACACAATCCCAGCCAAGGAATAACTGTCTTTTCTAGTCATTTTCCAAAAAAAAAAGAAAAAAATGTATATAATTTTTAACCACAAATGCTAGTCTCGCACTATCAACATAATGCATTATGTAATTATGCACACACGATGTAGGCAGAAATACCGACCCAGTGTTTACAAAGCGAATGCGCAAAGACAGTCAAACTCCCTTTACAAAAAAGGTAAAACCTTTTCACCCTACTCTACATTTTTGAACCGAAATACACAGACGAAGAACTAACACACATGCACATCGTAGAGCTACTGCAAGATGAGCATTTATGGTTAAAGAGTATGTACTTTTTTTTTGCTAGATAAGACCCTTATTCCTCTGCTGAGATTGTGTAGAGCCCTTTGAAGCTGCACTGAAACTGCACTTTGGACTTTCAACACATTGGGTCTCACTAAAGTCCACTATATGGAGAAAAATCCTGGAATGTTTTCTTAAAAAACCTTTTTCTTTTCGAATGAAGAAAGACATGTTGGATGACATTGGGGTGAGATGTACTGTTGACATGCCTTTGACTCTTGTGTCTATTATCTATTGCCATTTTGCGATAACAGTAATGTGTTCACTAACAGATTTTCTGCATGGCTGCTCTGAGTGCAATGAGTTAAACGTGCATGCATGCCGACACACACACACACACACACACACACACACTCAGAAGGGCACACATGCATACAAACAGAGTGTTTCTCCAATGAGACTCCAGTAAGCCACAAGAGAAGCTCCATTCATAATTAACACATTCCTGCCTCATGCCTCCTGTTCTACCCAGCAACCATTCATTAATCCATCCCACAAACACACACGCAGAGTGAGATGATACACTGCCTTATGTCAAATAGCCACCATCCCTTAAAATAAATTACAAAAGACAAAAACTGTGAGTGAGAAAGTGTGAGAACGGAAAAGGAGCAAGTGAGGTGTTCTTCACACATTTTAATTGCTTCTGACATGAGACATCCTTTAGTGTGTGTGTGTGTTTCTGCAGTAGTGACGTGTTCTCTTTGTGGTTATCTTCCACTACAATACACCCCCAAAAATAAAGTTGACGTGAAATAAAAATGAACCTTGTTTTTTTCTAAATGCATGTTATTGTCCTTACTATGAATGATTCATCCATTTATGTTTATTAATGAATTAATTTCCCCCCATTTCTATAGTCTTGTAATTCAAAATGCCATAACTCATTTGAAAATGTCAGATAATTCTCCAGCGACGCACACCGGACATCTCCAAACATTTAGTCCGCATAAACCCCACCCCTTTTCACACTCGTCTACAAGCATTCATTTAGATCTGCCCTCATCCACTCACAAACCAATCATTTCACTTGAATGTACATCAAAATGTGGGAGAAATGATCCGTCAGTACTTCTGCTTCATCACAACTTTAATGTAAAAGAAGACAGCTAACATCTGGCTAATGTTACATTTTCTCCATGTGCGTGCTCAGTTTGCTCACTGCGTGTCTGTCGCAAACCATTTCTGAGAAAATATCAGATTGAAATGTCTCTGATGGCCACTTGAGAATGTCCGGCTCAGCGTGTGCTCTGAAGCAGTGTACTGTTGTTACCGCAGTAATCTGTACAGAGTGGCAGTATTCACAGAGTGCTGTCGCCTCCATCTGTTACAGCAGTCTGTGTTTACTGTTGGCCTCATCGCCAAGACCCGCACCGCCACACTAGCCCCCACATATTGATTTTTCTCATGACATTTAGTCACCACAATGTGAAAATGACCATTCTGAGAGAAGATTAGTAAAAAGAAAGAGCACAAGTTGACACACACGTGGAATGGTGTAAAAAAGTGGTTATTTGTGTTTTATTTATTTAGATAAGATAGAACAGAATTTTAATATTAGCTGATAGTAATACCAATACATCCCTACCATTATGCATCATAACCCATAATGCTCATCAAAATGGTTGTGTGCTCCATATACACCAGCAGATATTCAGGCCGAATATCTGCTACTTGCCAACACCTGATAATAACTTTGTGTGTGTGTTTCTGTGTCAGCTGTATGATCATTTTCCATCATTTTCCATCTGAGACAAAAATGGATGAGATCAGCCTGTTGGGAATTCCTCCTGTGGCTTCCGAACTTAATTGAATAGAGTAACTGGATAAACAAGGCCATTTACTTGGCTGACGACCAGCAGAAAGACATACAGAGCACTTACACGAGAGAGACAGGTCTATAATGTTTAGCTGAGGTTTCACAAATAGCTGATGTACAGGTGCATTTACGTTACACTCTCATCGTTAATCTTGACTTGCTGTCTCATTGTAAACAAAGCAAATCTGATGACGACAGTGAACAGATATAAGAATAACCAACTTCTAGCATAAAGACAACCATGGAACTGTGCCTCCCAACTGAAACAATGCTAAATTCAAATTAAAGCTGCCAGTAGCATTGAAAAGGCCCTTGCACTCAGGCTTACTGCCACCAGGAGGCTTTAGGAAAACAGCAAACGGTAAGCAATACGCATTTAAAGTGATAAATATAGGAGGAATATGTCAAAGTCATTTATATGTGCCAAACTTCCTGCTGCCAGCTGGTGGCGCTATGACTATAACATTGTATGCCTAAATGATTCATGGCGAAACATCAAAGTTTGTCAGGCCGCCAAGTGAAATTTAACATCACAAAGGATTTTAGATTAGACTGACCAAATTTAGTGTTGATCTGTTTATATCTCTAGGAGCAAAAACGGCACAAAACTTGCAGAGAAAATTCGAAATAACAGACTTCCTGTTATGTTTTGAACTTTGCACTGGGGACTTTTTTGTAGGTATTGATGTGTTACATGTGTCTACCGAATTTCATACATGTATGTGAAATGTAGCTCGAGGGGCACTTCATTGAAATTATATAGGTGGCGCTATCGAGCCATTTTGACACACCCACTTCTGAAACCTATTTCAGATGTAAACTTTCACCACTTTTGGTGCGTGTCCAAAGTTTCATGAGTTTTCGAACATGTTTAGGCCCTCAAAAATGCGATTCATTTTGGAAAAGAAGAAGAAACTGAGCTATTCCAATAGTTCCTCGCACCACTGCTGCTTGGCCCTAATAAACATATCCACGCTGTAGTTTAAAATTCTAAACATTACGCATATTTAAAAAACAACAACAACGAAAACACTTATTTTTGTTACCTGTGTGGCTAATCCAATGCAAATGCTTTTGTCACTTGGTAGCTTCAAGATAGCAAAATTAAGCCAACACAGACTGTGCCCTCATAAATTATAAAACAATTCACATAATAATTCTGTACGCCATTTATCTTTGTACAATAAACAATATCGGTGCGGCCATGGTTCACTACTTGATGTTCAATGTGAAATCTAGGTCATCAGACGCTGTTGAGCACCAGTGGCACAGAATAGGAAATATGAAGTAGAAGATGTACTGAGCCATATACAGTAAAGGACTGAAAATAAGCTTTAGGTTGAAAATTAGCACGGCTGTGCTAATGTTCAAGTAAGAAATGAATTATGAGTGTTTTCACTCAGTGTATGGGCAGTTGGGCAGTTTCCACTGTCCAGCCTCTCTGCTGTTTCCAGGGCAACAGATGGTGGGTGAGACATGTAGAGCAGTGCAGGTCTCAGGACAGACAGGCCAGTGAGTGGTGCAAAAATCAATCAGTCTGTGCAGAATGACGGGACAGATGCCGCCATGATAGGACACTGCGCTGCTCTCCAGGAATCATCTGTTACTACAGCAGTCTCCTTTTAAATGATGCTGAAATTATTTGACAATTCAAAAAGTTTGTCCATTGGCATTTCCACTACATATAATTAGATACTTTGTTAAATTAAACAAATAAAAGTCAGGTATAAATAGTTTTGTTTTAGAGGTTTCATGCTTAGTGCCCCCCTTAAGCTTTTTGTAAATTCATATACATTTGACACCAGTTTGTCAAAACATATCTGTTTTCTCATGAGATCAACCTACCTGTGGGAACTTTTACGTGAGATGCGAAGTACCTATCAATAGGTAGGCATATCACCACAGTTTTTTCCAACAGAAATGAACACTAGAGGCGGTAAAACAGCAAGCACTTGTAATCGTTTCCGTACACAGTTATGATTACAGCTCCATATGTTTTGCTTTCCGGATGTAACAAGCTTGCTTGCTAGCTCAGCTGACAAGGAATTGGATGTGGAAGCCTTGGGTACGAATCCTGTGAAAAACATGACTCACAATGAAAGAGCTGAAAGATGAGAGATCGAAAAGCAAGCTAAAACGGCATGCTTACGATTGCATTTTTACGTCACATTCGCTTTTGCTCATATTGCCGGGTAGGTTTAGGTGTAGTGTAGATGGTACAGAGCATTAAAGTTATAGTGCCACTCAACAGACATTTCAAGTCAAAACTGCGGAGACACGAACAAATCCAATGTCACATAAAACATACAATATGTACTTTCATCTGTTTGGGGGAAAAAACTGAACACTTTTAGCATCACTCAGTGGACATTTCACATCGAATATGTCACAAAACATACATGGCGGTATGTATTTCGCGTTCTGCGAGAAAGTTCATACAAGTATGTTTTTGTCATGAGATCAGGTTGATATTAGTAGCATATTGGTTGTTTATTAATACTTATAAAGCACATAATACTGCCTTATTCTACATTAGACTGTATTTTAGATCTCTTAACCCTATCCCACACATAAATGTAACAACTACCTTACTAACTATTAATAAGCAGCAAATTAGGAGTTTACTGAGAAAAAAGCCATAACTAATAGTTAGTAGTGAGAATGGGACCTTAAAATAAAGTGTGACCAAAAACACAACAAACTAATATAACCATCACTGTACAGTTTCCACCACAGGAAGAAAAGAGAATATGCATTTTGTGATATCGTTCTCCCCCTCCCCCACTATTTCTCTTCCTTTCAGTGTCCCACTGCTCGCCGAACCCCTCACCACCGCTTTCCTAGAAGTAATTCAGACATCCCTTTTTTCTCCGTCACGAGACCTGATGATGTGTGGCGCATGTTGCCTCATGACTCCCTGTTGAGCTGCTGAACATGAAAGTCTGTCAGAAAGACTTCAGGCTGCAGGGCCTCAAACCCCCACACAGACCAGTCTCCACCTCTCCACAACATTCCTGCCCTCATTTCACCAGACCTTACAGGCCTAACCTTTGACGTGCACTTTTTCTTGCTAATAAATTACTACTAATAATGACACAGGTGCTTTGACATGCTTATCTCAGATTAGGTCTGAGATTATCTCTGTTTTCACCGGTGTCCCTCAAGGTTCAGTCTTGGGACCTTTAATTTTTTATATTTACCTGTCACCACTTGGCCATCTCTTGAGATCGCTCAGCATCTATCATTTGTATGCTGACGATACATAGATTTATACATTTAAAACCTGATAAACACCCTGACGCTGCTTTTATTTCTGACTGTATTAAGACCACAAAACATTTTCTGTGTCGAAGTTATGCTCATTGGTTTCCGTTATTAAATTTCTGTTCACTGTTCATTTCATATTGATACTTTTGTGGTAATATAGTCTCCAGAAGTACAGAAGTATAAATATACATCATAATCTGAGTTGAGGGTGACATTGGAGTCCTGAGCCACAACAATCATATGAGATCGAGCCACATCCATACACACTCGTGTATAAACACAGATAAAAACAGATCTGACAGGTCAACAATCACTGAGGAGAAAGAGGCAGCTGTCAAACAAGACTTGTCTCTCCCACACATTAATAAACCCACACACTCAAAAGAAAAACACACATGCAGTGTAAGAAAAAAAGACAACTATTTTAAATGATTATTATTATAGAGCCTCAACTTAATTCAATCACTCAATGAAGAAGAAGTTTATTTACAACATTCACATCAAGCTCATTTTTCATGAACTATCAGTTAACCTTAGTAAGGTAATGGTGTTATCATCATTTCCTCACTCTCTCTGAATCATACGCAAGTGTTTCCTTTGCTTTGCTCCTATGGCTTTATGCCCTTCTAGCTCCTGATTTGCCATAGCAACAGGAGACATGAAATCCGCTGAAGGATTTGTGCCCGCCCCCTTTCTTCTCTCTGCACCATTCATATAATGCAGACATGCCCTCACACAAACACACATACTTCAGGTTTCATTGCAATATAACTGCATGTACACAGTAATACTTTACATATTCATTTCATATATACAAAAAGAAAATCTATTGGCGCTTTACACAGAGACATAATACATAATAAGACAACATTAATAGACAGCACAAAATGAGTCCATGTAGAGACACCAGTACAGGCTCAAATACAGGCAACAATTAAAAACAAGAGATTATGAAGAACTGGGTCTCAAGGGTCAGATGGGTTATAGTAGGTGCTTGTTTGTACAGTATGTATAAGTCCCAGTAGTGTAAACCACACAAGGTGGCCTAGTTCCCAGGATGGTCTGTGTCTCCTAGCATCAGGCATTCGTCGACATATGGAGTGCCATGATTTTACTACAAAAAATACATCAAATAAATCAGAATAATTCGAATATTTAAGTAAATGCAATTCGGATTTCATTAAAATTTGTGTTCGGAAGATGAACAAAGGTCTTATGGGTTTGGAATGACATGAGGGTGAGTAATTAATGACAGAATTTTCATTTTTGGATGAACTATCCCTTTGAATCCCATAACTTTCTTACACTTGACCTCAAGCTCACATTTTAGATTGGCCTCTATCTGAACAACAACCAACAAACAGAACCATGTCCCCCTCTACATTTTATAGTTTTTTTTGATAATCCGTTTCCCTTGGATGCACGTCACAATACGGAAAAAATGATCTGTTGTCGCTTCTGTTACATTGCTATGAATGACAAAATATTATTTCCATATCACTGCATGATCTTGATTTGCAAAGACATGTGTGGTTGTTGTAAAAGAAGCAAAAATTCACCATATAACAGTACTGTGCTGTTTAAGTGTGCAGGCTGAGGCAAAGCAGAGCTAACAGGAAGAAAGAGAAAAACCGAGACAACAAACGCTGACTGCAGCAGCACATGAAATAGCATAATTCATGCAAGCCTTGATTCCCATCTCAGCATGCATCTGTACCTCAGAGCTTCTGCCCCCAAAAACTGCTTCTGATTAGACTGAGATGCTCAGAAAGCACAGCATAGAGAATCACTGACAATTACTGACACTGAAATAAGCGTTGGACCTGACACTGCGTGAATTTCATCAAATAAATAAAAGGGCGAGCACATGAATAAAAACATGAACTGAAAAGTAATGTTAATACACCATAAAAAGCGTTGGGTTAAGACTGTTGGGGAATCGGGGTTGATCTGACCTAATTTAGGTTGATAATCGTTGATAATCATTAATCCAGCCGTGCTGAGTTGGGAATGTGGACATGAAAATAAATAAAACATGCATGCCATGCAAAGGTCCAACTATTCTCTGAGTGCCAACTATCTGCATTTGCAATGCTTATGAAAGGAATATGTGGGAAGAGTAAAAGAAAATGGTAACACTTTTAGTATAGGGACCGATTCTCACTATTAACTACTTGCTTATTAGCATGCCTATTATTAACATATTGGCTGTTTATTAATACTGATAAAGCACATTCTACATGCCCATATTCTACATCCCTAATCCTACCCAATACCTAAAATTAACAACTATCTTACTAACTATAATAAGCAGCAAATTAGGAGTTTATTAAGGCAGATGTCATAATTAATGGTTTGTGAATAGCGAGAACTGGACCTTAAAATAAAGTGTGACCATGAAAATTAATTGAAGCAGAGAAAAGAGAGAACTTTAAAACTGACTGCAGTGAAAGTGTATTTGTTCTTTGTTGGAGTATCCTCTTTCACACCAAAATCACTCAAGAATAGTGACTGGTGTCTAGTGAACTGGCAGGGACTGAAAAAGACGGAATGGCTCTTGAAAGAAGTGATTAAAAACACTTTCATCATGTCGATTCGCTATAATACAAATTTTATTCCTGACTCTCAGCATCTATTACAAGCTTTTAGTCAATGTGTTTCTTGGCGGCGCTCAAAGCCTGAGGCTTTGGCCATAGTGGAACTATTCTGAAGTAGCTAAAAAAGAAATATAAATGAAATAACTAGTCAAATTACAGTCGTAAGTTATTTAAATATTTATTCAACAATACTGATTAACTTCTTTTAACTGTAAGCTCCGTAACTGTTGATTTGCCATTCTTTTCTGCACTTTTTCTCACTCACATACACATTTACAGGTTGTTTATACTGTCCTTGCTTATAAATAATTTCACCTTTTCATTGAAATATTTGTACTTATCAAAATGCAAAAGTAGTCTCTTGTGGCATAATTTAACATTTTGTGGACAAATGTTTATAGCATTTCACTGGCTTTGTATTGATAAATGTATGTATACTTGCTGTCACTTAAAGGTCTCCCTGCAGATTTTTTAAGAAATTAAGACATACGGTAAATAAGCAATATCACACGGGTAGATGTGACATATATCGGTATATCGGTACTGCTGTGATTTGGCCGTAGGCACGGGCCACAGGCCAAGTGGTGTAGGTAATCACAGCATGCTGATATACAGCCATATCTCATGTCTACGAGTGTGATATTGTGTTTATACAACAGTTTAAAGGCACCAGTGTGTAAATACATAAAACAACAACAGTGTGTCTTTAAAAACCCCTTTTTGTGCATAACTACTTCCTTCTGCAACGGATTCGTACAAGCTTGTTTTGACAGAAAAAAATAACTTCCTTGCTCAAAACTGCATATTTTTCAAATTAAAAGTCTTTATTGCTGACTCATAAAACGGTCTCGTCACCATTGGCAGAACAACATAACTAAAACGTAACACACACACTGTTTCCTAATACTAAATACTACTATTATTTCTATAAAATATTATTCATTGAAT